>QKQZ01049548.1:0-13224 GCA_003595255.1 Solenopsis fugax
AAAAATACGTGTCCCTTATTTTTATCTGTACAATAACATATTAAAGGCTCGTCAAGATCGGAGCGGGACACCTCAAAACCTTTCCTTGTGAGTATAGAGAAGAAGAGGGTATTATGGCTACCACCATTGAAGATAATGGTGGTAGCTATAATATCTACAGTAACCATAATATCCTCTTCTCCTCTATACATTTAAAATAAACACACTGCGTAATACACTTGTATAACAAAATTAGAAACATCTAAGAGATCAATTTCTTTACAATACGTTATCAATAATTTTACTAATTCAATAACATTTAAAATTAATAATATAAATTATCTCTGGCTCAAATGAATCAATCAAATAATTACAAAAATTGCACTGCTCACAGAAAGGCTTTTATTATTTTTGTAATTATTCAATAATATTTTCTGCAATCATAAAATAGAAGAAAGCAATCATAAAATAGAAGAATAATGATGAATAATATAAAATTTGCACAAACATGATGTAGAATATCATCCTATACAAAAGTTCAAACTGCCAGAACCATACCTATGGCCAGGCCACGTAAATGACGTTGCCTATAATCCTTGGACTGATCTCCGATGGAGAGAGGATATGGCAAAGTTAAAATTAAAATTTCCATGGGAAAGAGTACCAGGTATATCACAGGATCTATATATATTAATTTTATATTTAAAATTAATCATATTAAAAAGTTTTATATTTTAGTCATATTCCTGGGACAAAATTGTGATAATTATTTACTTTAGGGAAAGCAGTTCCGATGACCTTGTCTTTGACATATGTTGTCAAGGTCATATTCTTGAATAACCTCTAAAAGGTTTTAGCCGTCATTCGTTATCCATTAAAATATATCATAAAAAGATTGTAAAAACTTATCTCTATAATTTACGTGATATAGCCTCTCTTCCGCCCAAGCATTTACTTTCTACGCAAAGCGACGATTTAATAGATATATTTATTTATCATTGAAATCACAAATGATGCATTTACAGAAGCGAGGGGAGTAGAGTGGACTTCGCTTCGCGTAGAAAGTCGCAAATCTATGTGGAACAGTACAATCGTAGATCTCGTTTCGCCCCTAAGCAGGTGGGTTAGTGGGGTGGATCTTGCTTTGCGTGGAAAGTCGTAAACTTATGTGGAACAGTACAATTGCAGACATTGTTTTACTCCTAAGCGGGGGGGGGGGGGATAGACCACGCTTCGNGCGTGGAAAGTCGAAAATCTATTATAAATTTCACAATCATTTTATGATTATAACTTTTTATCAAATAACGAGCGACTAAAATCTCTTGGAGGCCACTTATTATAGGTATGATTTTGACAACATATTTCAAGATCAAGATCATCAAAGCCGCTTCTCCTAAAGTGAATAATTATCAAAATTTTAATAAAATTTCGATGACGTTTTGTTGAATTCTAAATTCATTTTGGAACATTTTGATCATTGATTTCATTAAAATATCATAAAATTCATTAGTTTCAATAAAATATCATTAAAAACAATAGATAAGACTCGTGAAAAGTTAAATAAAAACAAAGGAATATGCAGCGAGTACGAGTCAGGCGCGGTTAACAGGGCGCAAAATAGTAATATAAATTTAGATAAAGTTACATAAAATTTATTGAACGTTTCGGCTCATTATTTGAGTCATCTTTAACAATTACAAAAAGAGAAAATAAAAGGAAAAACAACCAACGTTGAGGAGAGAAGCTTCCTCGTCTAGAAGATGTATCCAAATTGTACGAGTTATTATGCTCGAAAATCGTAACACATAGCTCAGGCTGTGAAAATTATGTGAAATGAGCTATGGTATGTAACACTGAACGTAGTTTCGTGAATAAGAGAAAGAACTCACCCCAACGTCGGCAATTATCCGTTTTTTGATAATAAATTCTGGCGCCATTGAAGCGTGTCAGCCGAACAACATAAAAATATAATAATTGTCACAACGACTGGTTGAACGATAGTGTATTACACATAGAGCTATATTGAGCCGCGCGCACGTCTCGTGTGTGCGACAGTCAACGTTACAGTGAGAGCGGAAATAGATGCTGCAGGTTAAACCGATGTTTGGAGAAAATAAATACACAAATAGAAATAAATAAAGTTAAATAGAGAAGGTTAACGAGAACGAATTATAATGGTCGACAATAGAAAGATACACGTGATATAGGCATTCCGTATCTGATTGTAAATTGAGACCGTTACATTGTTGTTTTATGTGTAAAATTTCAGAGATGAGCCGCTTGTAATAGTATCTTGCCTGGTCAAAAATCTTTACCCCCTCCCAATCGAAGTCGTGGCCATAACGTAATCTATGATCGGCTACTATTTTGCGCACTGTTAACTACGCCTGACTCGTACTCGCCGCATATTCCTTTTTTTTATTTAAAATATTATTAATTTATCATTACAGAGTATATGTATTGAGATTACAGAGTATATGATATTAATACAACCAACACAAGCACATATTAGTAGTATATATAAAAACATATGTATCAGGCTAAAAATAACGAGCATGAGATCAACGAGTTTAAGCAAAACCGTTTATTTGAAAATCGTATTTAAGATTATTAAAATCATTAACTTCTACATTTGAACTTAAAACTTGAACGTTTCAGCTTCACAATGCTTTCTTAAGCGGTACAATAATTAAATAATCAATAAATATATATTCGAAATGGAGAGTGATCATATCATATAAATTGTATTAAAAAATATAATTCTTTTATAAGTAAAAAACAAGTGCCCACATTCCAGTTAAGCGACACGTAAAACGCAAAATAAATAAATAAGTTACAAATATTTTGTTATTACAATACACGCGTTAAAAGACAGGAAGTAAGCAATGTCACTGAAGTTAACGTAAATAAAAATAATAAAGCGATGTAAATCTTATCCATGGAATCCATAGAACCAACACAATGTGAAATGCCTAGTAGATATCTTAGATATCTCTAATATTCTTAAGAAAGTCTTGAAAATATCTTTCCTCTTAGTAATCGTGTAGATATCCAGTTTTAGAAACACACTATATGAGCTATGAGCGGACGTGATTAAAACGAAAAAAAATTTTAAAAATCGGTCATGAAATCATGCTTGAAACTGTGCATAATATAAACATAAAAAATATACAAGATATTCCAAAACTGACAATAAATGTTTTAATGACAGATTCTTTAGAAAATGTTAAGACGAAAATTCTAATATCAAAACATCGAGGCTATAATACTTTTCAAATAGTAAGAATTTAAAGATTACGAATGACGAAGCTAGACTTTCGCGCTCTCAGGTATGGCAATGTGTTTCCCTGAATCGAATGCCTTTAATAATAATGAAATTATTGTAAAAATATGTGATGAGAGAGTTTTATTAAGAAACTAATTTCTTCTGTTTATCTATAATAAATTTAACATAAAATCAGATAAATAATTTAATAATTATGTCGATATTGATGTGTCAAATATCGAAATCAAAGATCAATTAATTTGCTCTGTAAATTGACTGTTCCTTTTTTTATATTTTGCGTTGCAAAAAAATGAGCGTTCATAGAATTATTATTCCTTGAATCATCATCTCAGCCTTTACGCAGTCACTCCTGGACATAAGCCTCTTCTATCCCTCTCCATGTCTCCCTCTCTCGTGCGACCCAGTTCGGCCCCGCATGCCTTCGGATGTCGTCGTGCCAACGCATCTGCGGCCGGCCCACGTTCCTCGTTATCATTCTCGGTCTCCAGCACAAAAGCGCTTTGTCCACCTCTCATCGTCGCACCTGGTTATGTAACCTGCCCATCTCCACTTCAGTGCCGCCACATGTCCAGCGACGTCCGAGACTCTCGTCCTGGATCTTATGTTTTTATTCCTCACTTTGTTCCTCAGACTAATCCCCAGCATTGATCTTTCCATTGCTCTCTGACACACTTTAAGCGCGTTTGCACTACACTGTGTCAGTGTCGTAGTTTCTAGGCTGTATGTCGTCACCGGCAATATACAAATCTCATAGATTTTCCGCTTAAGGTTTATGGGGATTTTAGGGTCTCTGAGGATATATCTCAATTTACCAAATGCAGCCCAGCTCAACTCAATCCATCTCGTAACCTCCGCAGTCTGGTTTTGCTTGCCCAATCTGATGCTGTGGCCCAAGTACACGTACTCCTCCACCTTTTCGATGATTACATTATCGAGAATCATCTGAATATTATTGGTGGACATAATCTTGGTTTTTTGTAGATTCATGCTTAAGCCAACATCCCTGGACGCATTATTAAGCTCCTACAACATCTCTTTTAGCTCTTCAGCTTCGCTACTTAAAAGTACGATATCGTCCGCGAAGTGTAAGTGGCTCAGATAGGTTCCTTCGACCGCAACACCCTTCTTTTCCCAAGGCAGTCTCTTGAAAACGTATTCCAGCGCCGAAGTGAAAATTTTTGGGGAAATCGTATCTGCCTGTCTAACTCCTCTCCTCACTTGGATCTTTTCGGTGTTTATGTCATCGTTGATCTTGACTTCAAGGGTGGCTTGTCTATAGATATACTTTATAAGGTTCGAATACCTGGAATCAATTCTTGCCAAGTTCATCGCCTCCAGGACTGCCCAAGTCTCAACTGAGTCGAACGCCTTCTGGAAGTCCACGAATGCCATGTTAAGTGGAATATTGTATTCCGTGCATTTCTCCACCAGCGTGCGTATGGCTTGAAGATGATCGGTGGTACTGTATCCCTTCCTAAAGTCTGTTCTACTGGTTGGAAGAAGTCAAATTTGTTGGTCAGACGTTTGGTAATGATCTTTGTCAGCAGTTTGTAGAGAATGCTGAGTAAGCTGATTGGCCTGTAATTTGCTATATCGGTGGGGTTCCCCTTTTTAAATATGAGAATGACCTCGGCATTTTGCCAAGCCTCTGGAATTTTTCCCTCCTCCAAGCATTTGTTGAACAGCACACACAGTGCATCCTCCAGTTTAGCTCCTCCCGCTCTCAGCATTCCACTCACATATTATTCGGTCCAGTCCCGGACTTTTACGACTTTTTAACTCTTTCAGTGCTGTTCTGAGCTCATCTCTCGTTATTTCCGGGATTTCCTCCGAACCTACGTTTCTAACTTCTTGCCTTCTGTTTAGATGTATCGGTTTGGGAACTGACTCTTTGTACAAATCCTTGTAGAAGTCATAGACGATGGTCACAACATCATTTCTATCGTGCACAACTTCTCCCTCGGTGTTTTTGATTCTCGCTCTTCCCCTGGCTAGTTTCGATCTGAGAGCTTTAAGGTTCATATTGTCTACGATTGCTCGTTCTATTTCTCTCGCTTTATTGGCTCTTACGTCCCTTCGAATCGCCTTCCTTATTTCCTTGTTGAGCTGCGTTTATCTTGCAGAGTTTCTATTGGTGTTTCTTCTCTCCTCAATGAGTCTCTCTATGTCTGGGGTGATCTTAGAGCTGCTTTCTTTCTTAAGTGCACGTACTCTCTTTACTGCGATTTGGATGCTGCTGATGATCTTTAAATTTAGAGCATTTAGCTCCAAATGACCGAGCTCGCTCACCGGGTCCAGTTTCCTCTCTAGATGACCTTGATACTCTCGCTCTCTGCTACTCAATTCCACTCTATTTGGTTATAGGTATCTCCGCATTAATTTCCTCCTTTCGAGCTTCGTATCAATTCGAAAGCATGCTCTCACCAGCCGGTGATCGCTGCCGGTATCAAAGCGGTTCAGGACAGAGACGTCTGTACAGATATCTCTGTTTGAACTGAGAATGTAGTCTATCTCGTTTTTCACCGTGCCGCCTGGGCTCCTCCAGGATCATTTTTCTGTGGCTTTTTCTGGAAGAATGTATTCATGCAGTACATTCTTTCTCTGCTGAGAAAATCTACCAGTATTTGGCCTCTGCTGTTCTGAATGCCTAAGCCGAACCCACCGATGCCTGTGGTGTCGACTGGCGTTCATCCTCCAATCTTAGCATTGAAGTCACCTATTATTATCGCGAAATGTGCCTTCTCTGATGTTTTGCTTCTATAAGATCTTCGTAAAACTGTTCGATATCCTCGTTCTGAGACGTACTCGTGGGAGCATAGGCTTGGATGATTTGTAAGCTGTATCTCTGGTTCAGTCTCAGCAACGCATAGACAATACGATCCGACACAGCCCTCATTTTGGTGACTAGGTGTTTTATTCCTTTGTAGATCAAGAGCGCCACGCCACCCAAATGCGTCGCATCTGAATTTCTCTGGAATAGCAAATGTCCAGACTCCTTGAGTGTCGTAGTTGCCTTTCCGGCTAATCGTGTCTCACTAATTCCCAAGATATTCCATTTGATGTTTTCTAGCTCTCTTTCTAGGCCTGCTAAATGTTCCTCACTTCTCATTGTGCGGACGTTGTAAAGTTTCTTTGGCTTTTGCCCTTTTATGGTGTTTCCTGAAATTGAATTTTTGCCTTCCCCAAAATCCACGAGGCAGACTGACGAGTCAGTGCGAGATTTTGAGCTAGTCGCTCTACTCGCCTGGGGTACTCTTGTTTTAGGATTCGACATTTCATGGATTGGAAGGGTTTGACAAATAAAACGCCGCGCTTGTCAGGCGTGTTGGCGAGTACCTGAGTATTACTTGAATATTATATGAATATTATTAAAAGTTAAAATGATATTACTATAAATATATTTCAAAAATATTATGTAATATTTTTTAATATCATGGAAATATATTGTTAATGTTATATATTCATTTTACACTATATTCTTGATGTATTACTTTAATATTCGTGGAATATTATAAAAATATTTATATAGTTTTTAGATTTAAAATAATAAACATTATTTTTTAATTATAAAATTATTAATAATATACGGCACATTTAAAATCTCTTTTCTTAATGATAAAATCTTACATACTCTATTTTGTACGTCAACTTATTTCATTTTAAGAAAAGGACATATTTATATTAATATTTCAGAAATATTATTTAATATAATCTTAATTTAAATGATTTATCAGAGTAAATATCAGGCTAATGAGAGTCCAGTGTGGTTAGTATTGCGCAAAACAGTTAATTTTATTCAAAGTAAAATTTTATTCAAATTTTATTCAAATGATTATCGAAAAGATTATCATACGTTTCGACTCAACAGTGGAGTCATCTTCAACGTAACAAATTAAAGTCATTGATTATTAAGTCATCTTCGATTCAATATCCAACCAGCAAAGCTTATGACAAGATCGAGGTGTCCGTAAGATGTTAACGAGATGGAAAAATCGGAACTACATCACTTCTACAACGTATAAAAAGATCTACTATAGCGACGGTAATCTCCCGAGAGCGTATGGCCTTCCTAAAATTTACAAGCCGGGATGTTCCTTTAGAATAATCATATTATCCATTGACAATTCTATGTACGCTCTAGCAACACACTTACATGTGATTATATCCGAAAACATTCCAAAGGCCCTTAGTAACATTGATAATAGTTTCAAATTGATTCAAAAACTAAAAGGAAAACAGTTGGAAACGGATCATGTTTTAATCTCACTGGATGTTGTGTCACTATTTATTAATATTCCGGTGGAATTGGCACTAGAAAGCCTTTCCAATAGGAGGGAATATCTTGAGAGGGAGTGCAATATCCCCAAGCACGAATTTTTACAAGCAGTAGTACTGGTCCTAAACTCGACGTTTTTCAGCTTCGATAACAACTTTTATAAACAGAAATTCGGCATCCCGATGGGATCCCCTCTCTCCCCTATAATCGCGGATTTGGTGATGCAAGATTTAGAGAACAGAGTCTTAGAAAAAATTGGAACTTTACCGTTTTATTTTAGATACGTTGATGATATTGTGAGGGCAGTTCCGAGGAATTTGATTGATTTTACATTGTTAACCTTTAATTCTTTCCACGTTTACAATTTACAATAGATGGTGACAGGATCAATTTTTTAAATATTACCATTATTAAAAGAAATAACTTTTTAGAATTTGACTGGTATCACAAGCCTACTTTTTCTGGCAGATACTTTAATTTTTTGTCGGTACACTCGTCACAAAATTGTCACAAAATTATCACAAAATTGTCACAGAAAAGAGGGATTGTTATGGGAATAGTTGACAGAGCATTTTTATTATCTGATCCGAAATTACACAAAAAGAACATTGAGCTTACCATTAATATTTTGTTACAAAATAACTATCCTGTTAAATTTATTTTTGAGACCATTAACAACCGCCTGAAATTGCTAATTCACAAACACATATGTAAACAAACGGACACCAACACGAATAATTCCAATGACTCCGTTGACTCCGTGAAGGAAAAAACCCTGTGGTTCGTGTTACCGTATATTCCTAATATTTTTGAGAAATTTGTATCCATCATGAAGAATTTAAATGTAAAACCAGCACTTTTTAGTCTCAATAAATTGAGCAGGATTATTAAAGCACAGAAGGACTCTCTCCCAATGAACTCTAAGAAAAATGTTGTATATCAAATTTCAAAATCTGCAAAGAATGTGACGCTTCCTACGTAGGCCAAACTGGCATAAAACTAAAAACGAGAATAATCGAACATCGTAACAACATTAATTGGAACAACAAGAATCACTCGGTAATTATAGAACAATGAATAAAATTTAATCATGAATTCGATTGGGAGAATACCCAAATTCTTGACTGAGAACGTTTCTTAAATAATAGGCGCTTAGTGTCCGAAATGATTCACATTCAGATGCAAAAGAATGGCCTGAATTCACAATCGGACATGGAATGCTTGCATCTTGCGTATTTCTCATTATTAAAGAAATTGTAAACTTAGAGCACAAGAATTTGTAATGTGTCCGTAATTTATTGATTTTATGTATAACTCGGTAATTTTTTCACCTTGCATGTATGTATTTATTTAATTGTATCGGTTGACTCAACTTATGTAAATTATTTTAATTTTAATTTATTAAAATTTTTATATGACTTATTTAATTGTATGTTTTTAACTGCGTAACTCTATACTTAAATTATTTATACTTTAACGGCGGAGATCATCTTTGTTTATGTTCTCTTCTCATTTGAGGATTCACTATGTATAATTGTTATTTTGATTTGCTTCTTTGTCTATTTGTAATAATATAACCGGACGTATCTCACGCCGAACGTTCAGTTATTTAAAAGCAGCGCTATGGAAACATTACGTTACAGCGAAGCGGATTTTAATTCGCCTCTATACAAGAATTTAAAGTTTGTCAATGTTGGAACAAGCAATGTATAGCTGCCATGATTGGATGTCGGTAAAGTAACTGGCACACTATAAGTTTCTCATCTATGTTTCTCTTAGTCTAAGTTCTTTTACATCACGCGGCGGTGCTGCACGCCTATCTAGCCTTAGGCCCTTTTAGTACGCATTCGTTTGTATACTGCTTTATAATAAACAGTTTGTTGTAGTGAATATTCATTTACTCTCTTATCTAAAACCCGTGATTTTCTCAAAGACTGTTGTTATTCATTGCTTCACGGATCTTCGTCGACTACTTGGGTGAGTCACTGGATTTTTTCAATATATCAGATTATTTCATGTAGAATTCGCATATATTTACAGGGAGATCAAATCATCTTCTCCGACGGTACACACGGTGGAGAAAGTTGCATTTCGGGTCCGTAAACCATTAGTGACTCATCCGCATATCGACGATGACTTAATAATCAATGACTTTAATTTGTTACGCTGAAGATGACTCCAAAGTTGAGTCGAAACGTACGATAATCTTTTCCATAATCATTTGAATAAAATTTCAACAAAATTTTACTTTGAATAATATTAACTGTTTTGCGCAACACTAACCGCGCTGGACTCTCATTAGTTTGATATTTACTCTGATTTGTTAATTCTCAAGAGTCGTTTACTTAAATATAATTTTTTAAATGATTTAGCCCAATTTCACAACTTACTTTAACCGGCGTTTAACTCTTTGAATTTGGTTTAAGGTAAATATTGCGTTCCACAATTGTCTTAAACTTCGGTTAATATCAATGAACTGCGGTTAAAATTGAACGGTGAAATTTGGGCGTTTAGTGAATATAAACGAGGTTTAATACTGCAGCACTACTGCTTTCAGTACAAATATGTCGCATAAGAAATATACAGGGATGGGAAGTAACGTTACAATAAGTAACGCCGTTACTCGTTACTTTTTTATAATACTTTTTTATAATTTGGTAATAATGTTACAATTATATAATAGTAATGGTAAGGCCAGTAGTTGGAATAATCATTTTTGACAGTTAACTCGTTATCATTATGCATTATTCATTGAAAAATACTAACTTGTAATTTTACTCGTTACCTAACGATTCAAAGTAATGCTATACTTTTTGCGTTACTTTTCCTCGTTACGTAATGATTCAACTAACGAGTTACTTTTTTCAATGAAAATTGTACAATGATAACAAGTGGTTTGTTAAAAATTATTGTTCTCCAACTCTAGCGTTATCATTACCATAATAAAAATTCTAACGTCATTACTAAATCGTTACTATAAAAAAATAAAAGTAACGATAAAGAAGAAGTAACGACTTTCCATCCCTGGAAATATATTTGGTAAGTATAGTTTTAGAACACGTGCTATCATCATTTGATGATGAAGATTTTGTGCACCTGATAGATCGACGTCCGAGAAAAATTAGAAGACGACCATTATATTTTCAAGAATTCGACGACATTGATTTTCATGCTCGATTTCGATTATCTAAAGCAAGAATGATGAACTTTTTCTCCGCCAAGAGTCATATGACCCCCACCACTAGTCGACCAACTCCTTCACTAGCCGACCGACTTCCCCACTAGCCGGCCGACTCCTTCACTAGCCACTTGATGGCCTCCGATATGTAGTTTTACCCTTTAGAGGCCGGACATTCTTCCTTTGAAATTTTAAATTTTTTAACGTAAAATTTATGCATATAATGTAAGGCGTAATAGACCGCAGGCCTAATATTTTATTAATAAATGCAGGGCGTTACGGTTTAGTCCTGTTGATCTGTTGCTAAGCGCCCGATCGTCTGTCTTTCTGCTGCTCCGTTTTTAAAAAGGAGATCTTATCGTATTTTTAAAGATTACGTTTTAAAAGCACGAATGTAATTTCAATAAAGCAATTGTAAGTGCTTCACAATTTTCAGAATTGGGATACTACCAATTTTAAGTTCGAATCGAATAGTAAGTGAAAACGTTACGGCATTATGAGCTTTTCGAGTTCGAGGTGAAACTTTAAGAGAGAAAGCTTACCTGCATCGAAATGAATACACTTACAGTAGCGGAACTAAAAGAGAAGTTAAAGAGCAGAGATCTTCCGACGGCAGGATCAAAGAATGAGTTGGTGATACGGCTGTTAGATGCGGGAGTCCTGCCGGAAGAACTTTTGGATATGCATCCTCTGGGTGAAACGTCTAACGGATCCGGATCGCATCAAGAGACATATGACCAGGAAGGTACGCATAATTCACTGGAGGTCGATTTATTACGAAGAGAACGGGACCTGGCTCAACGCAAAGCCGAATGGATGAGAAAAGAATTAAAATTATTATGTATGACGCCAAGAACAGAAACCGAGAACGCATCCGCGAGAACTACACCGAAAAAATGGCAAGAACTTAAGGATATGGTTGGCGAATTCGATGGAAATAATTTGGATTTCGATCGTTGGGAAAAGTAGGTGAAAAAGCTGCTCACTTCTTATAATTTAGACGACCATAGAGCAAAAGCGCTGGTATGCAACAGGCTCACCGGTAAGGCGCTGAAGTGGTACCACTCGAGAGTCGACTGCGTCGAATTAAGCTCTCAAGATCTTTTAAGTGAATTGAAAAAAATGTATGGACGGCGTCTAGAACAACTGGCTTTATGACGTGAACTTGAAGCAAGGACATGGAAAGCAGAAGAAACTTTTGCAGATTATCTACACGACAAAGTGACGCTCGCGAATCGTGTGCCAGTTGCTGACTCTGAAATTATTACAATAGTTATGTCATCGAGAGAATTCCGAGCCAAGAACTACGTACGTAAGCCAAGGTGCAATTACCAGTCGATTGATGCTATGCTGACTGCTTTCGCAAACGTTACGATGCCTAAAGAAATTTTACAAAAACAATTTCCGCAACGTCGAGGGGACATGACTTCGGATAAGATTAAGCCAAAAGATAAGGCAACATAAGTCCAAGAAAACAGAGCCACAAAGGCAATTGCAACGAGGTCAACCACATCGCGACGGAATGTAAGAAGGCGAAGAGGGAACGAGGTTTCTGCTACAAGTGCGGAAAATTCGGGCACAGAGCAAATCAGTGCAGCTCAACAGCTGAAAGTGTCAACTGGTGTCTCAGGAGCTACGAGAGGATGACGACTTTCAGCGTAAGGTAGAACTTCGCGTGAGAAACGAAGATACGAAGAACGATGGATTTTTATGCACAGATTGACTCGGGAAGTCCTATTTCTTTTATTAAAAATAATTACGTACCGTGTAAATTTGTAATTTCGGATACAAGTTGCGATCGATTTTGCAAAGTAAATGGTAGTGGGTTAAGAGTAGTAGGCTGTATTAACGCGACGGTATTTAGTGATGATAAAGAATTTAATGTGAAATTATGAGTTGTTCCGGACGATACAATGAAAGATTCATTGGTTTTGGGACGCAATTTTATGAAATTAGCCAAATTAACGTTGAGCGGCGAAGAAGAGATTGAAGAAATCTTAAAAATAGAGTTGAATAATGATGACACTCGTACGGTTTCGCAGGAAATGTTACCTTAATGAAAATCTCACTCCCGAAATTAAAATGCGAGCGCGAGATTTATTTGAGAAAAATTATGTTAATGCAGAAAAACCTATGAAACCCGCGGTAGAAAACATTATGGAATTAACGTTACTTGAAAGTAAACCGTTTTCTTGTTCACCACGCAGACTCTCGTTCAGTGAAAAGGCCGAGGTTAAAAAAATCTTAGATGAATTAATAGCAAAAGGTGTCATTAGAGAAAGCATATCGGAGTACGCGTCGCCAATTGTTTTAGTGAAAAAGAAAAACGAGGCGACGAGGATGTGTGTTGATTTTCGAATGTTAAATAAAATTACAGCGCGAGATAATTTTCCCCTACCACTGATCGAGGATCAGTTAAATTTGTTGGCAGGGAAAATATTCTTTAAAATTGGAGATATTCGACCATTCATGTAATACATACAAATTGAAATAAGAACGCCTTGT
>QKQZ01049551.1:0-46357 GCA_003595255.1 Solenopsis fugax
GTGGTGGTGGTGGTGGCGGCGGCGGAGTGTTTGGCGGAAGCAGCGGCGCGGCGACGGTGCCACGATGTTGGGAGAGGCCGTGTAGATCGACCGATCCCTCGCCGATGCGTCCGTTTGAACACGGCATGCGCTCGACCGAGACGATGAGATCGATGGAGTCGATGAGATCGATCGACTCTATCATTCGTCAGCCGCCGTCTGATCCGATGCGTACCTCCGTCGAACATCATCAATCCATGCGACCGATGGAAGGAATGAGCAGGTCGATGGAGCAAATCCGCACGGAGCAACCGCGATCGGTCATAGATCATCCCGTCGCCGTCGCTCCGACCTTGATGTCACCGGGCAGCATAGGGAGCAGCATGGATCGCGGCCGCATGATGCGCGCCATAGAGCATCCTTGCCGGCTAAAAGATCACGCCACTCACATTCATGATCATCACTACGGAAGGCCTCATGAGCACGGCTGTCGATCGACTGAACACGTATCGCGGCTGGAGCATCGACAGCACGAAGCGCAGCATCCAGGCAGACCGCCGCCGCCGCCGATCGACCATCCACCAGCCATGCGACCGCCTATGAACTATTCCTGCAGATCTCTCGATCACGCCCCCGGGCGACCCATGCCCATGGACTGCGTGATTTTTGGCCCGCATACCCATCCACCGCCCAGACTGCCCGCCGAGAGCCCGTTTCGCCTCAACTGTCCCGTACACAGTCCCTTCCGGTTCAGATTCCCAAACGGCGCCGGCACCGAGTATCACTCGCATTCACAGGTAAAGCGCACTCGCGTAACATATGTCGACTATTGTCCGAGTGAGAGGAGGGGATGATACTATTGTTCGTTTCTTCTCACCAGAGGATTGCGCGATTTATTTCACATATTTAAATGGACCGAGATAGACTGAGATGTTATAATCCGCAGGATCTCCACGTGCGGTTTTATAATGAATAAAAACGATAGGTCTAATAACGATGTTCCATGAACAAATACGATCTATCAGAGAGATAAATAAATACGATCGTAAACTACAAAGTTGCGTTCCAATTGCGTTGGAATTATTCTAACTGCTGCTTATAAATTAATATACGGTATGGATTAATTAATTTATATTGAATATTCACTGAATTTTGTACACTAATTGCTTGTATGCGTGATGTATTGAGATAATTTTAATTATTATAATAACCACTTTGAAATTTGAAAATTAAAATAAGGAAAAAAAACAAATTCGATCTGCCGGAAACATATGTTTGTCATACTGAGGATGATCCAAATTCTAGGGACCGAAACGTAAAAGTTATGTAAATTTTGTTGAAGAATAAAAGAATTCCCACGCGAAGACCTTGTGTTTGGTTCTTGATTGGCACAAAAAATTCTACGTTTAAAATAGGGAAATGTTAGAAATTTATTCTGCCTCAGCAGCATTTTTATTCTACTTGATATCGAATGCTATAGATTTTAATTAAATTAATCAATCTTTCTTTCACAATACCATTAATAAGCAACTATTATTCGATTAAATTTCAATTAATTTAATCAATTATTTTAAAACACACAGGTAATAATTAATAAATAATTTCGACATTTTGCATATTTCTTTCAGATTTTATTTCATAAGCGAGGATTTAAAGAGTTATTTCGAATCACTGAAAATATATAAATGAACATTTATCTCCTGAGATCATACTCACCAAATATATATATATATATATATATAAATTAAATAATTATATGAAGTTCTTTTACATGTTGTTGTCGAAATTGCATTTAAGTGCAACATATTCGACTTTAAAACCATTTTGTCACAAAGTTTTAGGCAAATCTACTTACTGTTCATTGTCAACCTAAGTCCACAAAGTGTTTTAGTAAACATTAGTCCTTCCATGCTGAAGCTTAATGCAAGGATTTAGGTACGCTTAATACGAAAAGCGGACGTTCTAATTCCTTGAATAATCTAAGCCGTATAACTTTCCGGGAATCAAATAGTTCACTTTTGTAGTAACATAATTCTAAAGCGAAAGATTTTCTTCGAATTAAGCGCGCGCTGGACGAACATATTCTTGAATTTTGCGAAATTTTCACAGTTAACTCAGCCAACCGTTGAATTTTTCCTTCTGTGCATACGAACGATAACGAGAACGCGGAAGAATCGAGTCCTACATTTTATTCTGATGCCGTAATATACCGAGGATGGCTATCGCGTGTGAACCTAATTCCATTATACATGACAACCGGAAATTTTCTCTCGCATTATCGCGCTGGCTTTCTCACTGAAATTTTACGCGAGAGCGTACTTACGTACTACAAGTTTATTCCGTGGCATTTATTCTGTAAGAAAAATCGCACTCGTTTCGAACACGCCGTATAGAGTGCGATCCGCAGTCGCATCTAGATCGAGATTGCTTTCGGAATGCATCGCACGTGCAAAAATAGTAGAAAAACGCACACAACTACATTTGTTTGGTAAGCCAGTGCGCTCGATATGGGTGGGAATAATGTCGCCAATATATGCCACGTATGATGTGCCGTATACCGGAATATTTTTTAAAATTGTACGAAATAAAGGAATCTCGTAATCTCTCTTGCGCATTGAATTCTTCGCCGTATCTTCCGATATTTATGAGCTAATTTGAAGAGTCTCGAATGAGAGAGAAGTACAGTGCTGGTCTCATTGTTCTGGAATATTACAACGGAAAATGAATAAAGCTCAAAATGTGTTCAACTTCCGTTTTTTATCTTATTTTGGTTTCATTTTATTTCCGTGTATTTGATTTTATTTCCGTAAAAGCGAAATGGAACAGAAATTCGCACTTGCTTTTTTTTGTGAACCATATAAATGTGATTCGTTATATTTTATTGAATAAAAGGTTGTATGTTAGATAGGAAAGCTCGCATGACGTAATATTTAGATTTCTATTGTGGTTGGAGCTTTTCATCGGGATTTGAAACGTGATATTGAGGCTTAATGAATGTGCCGGAAGTCATTATCTATGGGATAGTAATACGGGATCGATTGCATTGTGTATTACACGTGCAAGATAGATAATAATAGGTGTAACTCCATATCTCCGAGCTATTCCTTTGACGAATTTGTAAATGAGATTACTATGTAACTGTGGTAGTCGCATCTGCAGATCGCAGCTGCGAATACGACCGCAACATGGTTAGTTAGACCGGTCGTAGAATATAGATTCTGAACTACGTTCCATTGCCGTTGCAGCGTTAGAAACAATCCAGAACACGTCGCGCAAGCTTACTTCAATGACCATCAGTCCGTGTGCTTACGCGTATATATTTGACCATTTGATAAAGTCACACATCGACACGGCTTCTATAAATATCTTCATTCTTATTACAATATCATACATGAAGTTTTTAATATTGATCACAAGCGCCACGTAATACGTACGCTGTATATATATATATATATATATATACAGCATTGTTCTAAAATAAGTTCCTTGTACTTTGTAAATGTCCTTTCCTTAATCGATTTGTGGAACATATATCTTTTTGTAATAAATTGTCAAAGTGCCTAATAATTCTTAAATTATGATTGTAAAAATCGATGGACTTTTTTCGTGAAAAACTTTTTATGCTTTGACAATATTATCATGAAAAAAAAAAACAAATTAGTCGAGGATTTTAATTATTAGCTGAAAAATGTAAATTACTTTTGGCCATTTTATAAATTTTTAATAGCCTCATTTATAACGAATAATTATATTATTTATTAATTATTGTACTATACATCTGTCATTGTGTAAAATATTTATTTGCAGGACAACGCTTCAGTTGACTTTGTAAATTCTATCAGTTGTAGCTGCCGCAATTGCGTGGCGTCAGTGTGTTTAATCCAAAAATAATTTCCATTACTCGCGGTTTGAACGGTTAAGCGGTAATCCCATTTTGGTTTTCTATTGTATTATCTCCTACAAAAGCGATATTTACGTTTATATTAAAATACCATTATTGCTACAAATCTTCTAATTCGCAGTTACTTAACACATGCAATTCTGGATACCGAATGCTAAATATTCTATTCAGATACGTACGCTTTGTCTACGTTAAACTTTATCTTTATGTACGCAAATTGCGACATAACGTTAGACAAATTCTCCATCGCCATGTATTAACCAAATGAGAATACGTCAAGAATTCCCAGCACATAGAATGGCACGAAAATTTCTCACGCCCCCAACGTCGAGATCAGTGGGAACCGGGGGATACTTTAGTCTCGCGGATTGTATAAGCGACGCTGCATCGTCTAACCGTAATCGCGAGAAACCCAATTTATCAAGCCTTCCTCCGACCCATCAAGCACGCTCTGCACCGCGTCTCGCCGTTTTCTTTATGCCATTTCTCGCGCTTTCTCAACCCGGTCCGACGGAGACACTGGCAACTGTCGTCACCCTGTCTAGGTCTTTTACAATGTCGCGTGGTTTACGTGCCTCTCGTACTAAAAACGGTGATCTCAGACGTCGACGCTACTTCTCCTCATCTGGCGTGGAGCATTATTATCGCTCCATGCTTCTTTCGTTTATCCCTTCTTTTATGATATTGAGCAGGAATATGACGAGGAATCTCACGTATATATCGAGTTATTACGCAGAGCGATCCTCACGTACATGGATAACATCGAGCACCGCGATCTAAAGCCGCGATCACTTCAAACATATATATCTCTGCAGCAAAACGTGATAACGTTTCGCATTTCGATTTCGCTGTGCGATTGTCACACAGTATTTGGCACGACCTATCATTTTATACCTAGATTAGCGCACACAGTTACAGTAAATAGTGTCGTTAGAGAAGCAGAACGTGTTGCATAAAACAGTTTTTAATCTCCAGTGTACCGACATGACTCTCTCTTTCTCTTTCCTGTTATGTTTTAACAGCATTTTTAAATTCGATTTACTTGCGCATTTAGGCAAATGGTTTATGTTTCTCGTGTTTTCAGTTATGACATAGTACGTGCTTCACGCTGTGACACGAGGACATTTTTTTCATTTCCCGTAATTATTACCTTACAATGGCAAATTGAGCGAGTAAAGAGTACGGAATATACGAAACATTTTACAATCTTCAAATATGGTGAAATACGATGGGCCGTATTTCATAACGAATCATCGTCGCGAAAAGGGTTGGATTATGCAAACCAGATTTCGGTGATGGGAAGGAAAGAGAGATACGAGGAATAAAAAAGAACATAAAGGTCACCAAAGGCGATCCATCAGGGGACTGTTGTTTGATTTACGAGCATGCTACACCTCGCAACAATTCGTTTCATTTATCTTTCTCGTAGTATGTTTTCTTTATGACTGACTGTTCCGTACTTTTAGCATATGTAATTCTTTAAAAAAAAAAGAAAGAAAAAGCCAACATTGCTGTATTATTTATATGAAACATCATTTGGTATGACATAACCAATTTAATGTAGGGAAAAGTTACCGAATGCGTAACTTAAGTTATTTTTTTTCTATATTTATACGCAAGTAAACGTTGGAAATTGTAGCTTAATGTTTCTATACTTAATATTACAATATTTAATCTTTCATCTAATTTATTACACACTTTTTAGCAAAATGTTGCAAAAGATACAACTTAAGCAACTTGTAGATCTCCTAAATCATATACTATAGCCTTTGAAAGTATCGAATTTATGAATTTAAATAATTAAAAATATAAGGAATCATTAACTGTAATTCTTTATTACTAATTTATTGACAAAAGATTAAATATTTAATGATTAACAAATAACAGTAATAGAAAGATAAAGATATTGAAATAAAATTGACTTGAATTTATTTTTGCAACTGACATATTTTTATTTATTTAATTATTATTTATTATTATCATTTATTAATCGTACTTAATACACAGAAAAAAAATCATTATCAAATCATATGTAAGCAAGAGTATGAAATATTTTTGGAAGAAATTGATAATCTTAAATAGACATAACTTGAATATGAAGAAATTTGTTTCTTACATGGAGAATTTTGTTTCTTCGTATAAGCAAGTTACGTCCGTTTAAGATTATCAAATTCTTTCAAGAATTTTATACTCTTGTTTGTATATGAGAATATGATTATTGATTTGATACTACTTTTGTGTATTTATTATAATAAAATTTATGGTGGTACGATTTAGAAAACTTAATATATTTTATAAAAATATCGATTTACTCTTTATAATAATTGCAAATATGTATATACATTAAATGTAAAATATTCTACCATAAAACATGTTTTATAAAAATACAAAAAATTTAGTATGAAATTGCATGATTAATATTAGCTACATAATTTAATCAAAAATTAACGTCAGTTGTACTTGATTTTTTTAAATGTTGTTAGCACGCGCAAACAAGATATAACTTGTTAAATTTTGTCCATTAATTATTTCTCATTTGATTCATATTTTTGTTAATAAATGTTGTTTACATTAAGTAAAAATAAAAAAAAATTGGTCAGAGGTATGATTTTAGGTGACCAGTACATTTTAGTACTCACTTTTAATTTTTTGAAAAATATTTTTATGAAATTAAACTCAAATAATGGCCAGGATTCATTAATAAACGAAAAAGATGGTATTTGTACAAAATATCTGCATTTACTCGATGGATATAATTATCCATAGGATAATTTATCCTTGCGATCTGTTGGTAACTTTTTTTTATAATAGATGTACGTCTAATCGATGGCCGACTTTCATTTGCGTAAGCATTCGTTGCTACTCTTGCACACGTTTTATATTATAAAGAAATTTTTGAACGTATTGTATGCTGAAACGTCCTCGCATTATCCTCGCTCCGAATACATCCGGGATCAATTTAAATATGCATCGTATGCTCCACTCGCGGAAGTTCGCCGTATTCGCGGGTGCAAGATGACGATTTCGGTAAAGCGTGAAACGAAAATCTCACCGCGGATTCACCTGCGAATTTCCGGTCTTCGAGCGCTAGAAGTATCAACTTTCAGGCATTACTCGCCGATGCCTCAATAATGCTTCCCCGTTTCCGGAACTTTTCTCTTCTTGCGGCGTTCATACGATAAGAAAGCGCGAGCTACGTTCGTATATTCAATTCAAAAACTTTTCACGCGTCGAAATTCTGAACGTTTGCTTCGAAGACTTGGGACGTATGGCGCACCGACTTCAGAGAATAGTTTGTGTCTGGAAATTTTACTTAACGTCGCAGATTCGCATTTTTCACGATGACCGGTATAAACAATTTTTGTATGTTCTTACTTCACGAGTTTGTACAAGAGACAATAATGAAAAGTGAGAGGTACAGACTAAAATGGAATTGAACGTTTTATTTATCTTATAAAACGTGATTATTTAAGATGTATTTTTTGAATTACTCGGCATAAAATTGCACTCAATTCGTGGATAAAGTGCCTGCAATATTTGCAGCATGTTTATCTTACGCTCTCTTGTACGTTTCAGTATTTTAGTACGTACCTTTGGGAAAACGTGTGCTTGTTTGTTCACACACAAGTAAATAACTCGAAACTATTATTCTGATGTATATAAAACACAAGCTTTCTTACTAACAAGGGTATTGCATTTAAGAGAAACCTGATATTTTTTACTCTGTGTGTATAAAATTATACTGTTTATAATTAAAACAGTAAAAGTAGTTTATAAGTAAAGATTTAGATGGAGAGTCTCTTCTTCTCTTTCTCTGTCTGTCAAGTATAATATATGTGATTATAAACAGTTTTTTTAAACCGTAATCACTATTTATAAAGTATATAACGGTTTTTATATACTTTATAAATGGTAATTATAAATAATTTTTTATTATATATTAAACATGTGTGTATTATGTACATTTATACACATTGCTTCATGGAATGCATATAATCTTTTAAAAGAGTAAGGTCTCTCATGTGAACCTTTCGCAAGAAAATTCGATTTATTCCATTTTGTAGCTGCATAACTTTTGACACTTTATGCGTAGAAACGCGGGTAAAATTTCTTTTGACTATTTGAAATATACTCGTTCTGTTCTTAAACAAGTTCCTGTATCGGAACTGTCGAAAGTCATCATTCTCTAGATTTCTTTAGCCGGAATAAGAAATATGAAATATAATTTTCATATTTCATATTTCTTATACTCTTCTTATAGGTATATAGCTTAATTTATAAATTTCTTATTTATGGTATAAATTGAATTTCTGTACGTATTCTAAACATATATATAACACGATATTTGATTTAAATAACAGAGAGAGAGAAGCTATTAAATTTAGTGTTAATCGAAATGTTCCCTCTTAAAAAATTTTATGATATTTTAACTATTCTCAGATATTTTATCGAAAATACATGGAAGTATAATTGGTATCACAGGAATAATAATGTCTGTAACAATTTTAATACGCTTGTCATCGGATTGCGATCGTTATAACCCAGAAGTTAATTCTACCTTGTGTTAATTCAATAATGGCAACTAATCTTTAATATATTCCACTCAAGCTACGATTCTGGCTTATAGCTGCTTAATCTCTTGTTTTCTGAATGAAAGGTTACTATATATGTGTGTGTATAGTTTTACTATTATGCAGAAAAAATTTTATGAACTATGTATTATTTAAAAAATATACAATAAACTTTTTTATTAGAGAAATTGATGACCATTAATTGCCATAGCAATTGGGACTCATAACACTGAGAAAAAAATGTATAAAATGTTACGTTTTCATTCATAACATTTTATATATTTTTCTCAATGTTATGGGTCCCACGTTTCACATATAAGTTATATGTAACAGTACTGCAAATATTTTTATCTACTACCGCAAATGTATTTAACTTGCTAAATGTTATAACGAGAAAAGTTACTCTTCCCGGAAAGTTTATTTCAACTAATTACTTAACTAACATACGTTAGATAATCTCTTTTCGGACATGTCCCGCCCACTCGTGTTAGATTGTAATCTCGTTCATTATGTAAACGTACGTTACGGCGTGAAGGGATTGAACAGAGTGGGTAAACGTGTAAGGTCAATGAGATTCTACCTTTTCCCTCTGTCTCACTTTCTCGTTATGTTACTAAACGATGAATCTATCTCCGTGGCTGGGGGTACCGAAGGCAGCAATTAAGCACTTGCCTTCGTCCATCGTAGTTTTCCCTTGAGGACTAATTATTGTCTAAACGGACTAACTGTTTCCGTACTCATCGTACGATGTTCTATTGAACAATAGAATATCCTTCGAACTTGATGCAGTTCAGAGGTAAACGAGATCCTTCTACTGGAAGATTGTTCTTGTCGTGGTATGGATAGAATTCTAAATTGTAATTCAACTGCCATCTCCTTCTCTATTTGTTACTGCATACGCATGACTGATTGTTTTCGCAGATAAACGTATTTGCGAAAAGTATATCCAGCTATTTTTTAACAAATTTATATTTTTCACAATGTTTTATTTACATTCATACGGCGGTTATTTCATGCAACGATTGTTTTCAATAATAGATAAATACATTTACAAATAGTTATGTGGCCATAATCAAAACGGTTTTGAAAATTTTATAATAACTTACATAAAACAATTTTCTTTTTTTTTCTCTTTTTGAAGAAGCTATTCATATATTTTTATTAATTTTATAGTGGAGAATGTGGTGTTACGATCTTCTGTTCCTTCCCCTTTACATTTTGTACAATAACTTTGTTAATTATTATTATTTTAAATTGAAAACGGTTACATTAATCAATATGTTATTCAATCAATTCTACATTCAAAATTATAAAATATTTATTATTTAGGATGCTATTCGTAAAAATGTGACGACACTATATAATGAGTTGAAGAGAAACATAAATGATAATAGAGCTCTTTTCACAAAAATAGATTTAAAAAATCGATTTTGTTTTACAAAATAATGTGTTTGTTTTAAAATGATTTATTTATTCAAAATAAAGAAAAAGTATTCCAGAATATATACAAATATGTGTACGTACACATAACGTACTCTGCATATAGACTGCAGTATTGAAAATCTATAATACATGTAATGTAAACTATAGATTTGCAATAACAACAATAAACTTATCGAATAATTACTTTGATATGAAAAAAAGATCGTATTCGGTTTGTTGAGTATTAGCAAGTTTAAGGGGCTGTGTTAGCAAAATTCCATTGCTATTGTTTAACTTTGCATAACTCGAAATGTGTATAGTCAAATAAAATATTAATAAAAAACGAACATTTATATGTACACACATATTCGTGTGCTAATACGCTTAAGTTTAAGAAGAATGAGGAAGTGTGTGTAATTAACTGCTAAAATGTATTTTTTAAAAATGTTGAAATGTCTAAAGTAAAAATGTTTTATAATAAATGTCGACTTGTATATTGGCATATTATCGCCATTGCATAATGGGCTACTAAATAAATGATTTCATAAGTAATCATTCTATTCGTCACCTAATAATGGAGGTATTACATTACATCGCCTTCTTTATATACAATTCGATATGTTGTTTAAAGCATTGAAATGAATAATAAGCAAAATGGCATATTCTTTGGAATTAACAAATACATTTACAAACTCCCCTATGACATTTTATATGCATTGTAGCTTTTGCAATAAATAATCAACTGAGCTCTGCAGGTGATTTATATGAGGGGTAATGAACAGCAGGAAATTTTGTCACTTTTAGATACCGGTAGCGGCATCAAATAACGCATGTTAGAAAAAATTAGGTCAAAGATATGTATTGGAAAAGTAAAGGTCAGAAGAGGAAATCGATGTTTAAATTCAGTCTGAGAAAACTATGCGCTGATTCAGCGCTGCTTTATTGTGACTTTACTGTTATTACCGCGTGGATATAATGACTTATATTCAAACACAAGATATTCTTTTACGAGAGAATTCTATTCTTCAGAAAAATAAAAATAGTGTGCAGTAATATGCAATAATTCCGGAATTGTTTTTGCAAATCGCGCGACAGTAGGGGTTAAGCCATTATATTTCTACGGCGTGGCTCAAGTTGCGACGCTCGATGGCAACGGGCGCACAATTATGGTGATTTCCTTCGTTGTATTTCACGTGTATTTCCTTCTGTCCGCAATGATCGTCTTTCGAGAATGCACAATTTGGTTAATGCGTTTGCCACACCAGCGGCACTCGTTTGTCAGAACTCCGGAACTCGTATTTCCATAATCAATATATATTTTAAATAGCAATCTTTAAGCCACGCTTCTATCTCGATTATGAAAAACTGCGTTGTTATTGTCTTGGAAATCAATTTAATGACATTCGCGAAAGATATGAACGTCATGATCGATAGTTTCGTAAGTCAAAGCATTAGGGATGCAAATGGCGGTTCTTAGAAACTTTCGTTTTATATTCCTCTTTCCACTTCCATTTTCTTCGTCGTAAAGGACTGTTTTTACATCAGTTTCACTTTTACTTTGGTCTATTTGCTTTAAAGTCGGGAAAGATTTATTAAAGAATTGTTTTTTTAAACTTACGTGCATGTATACTTACTAAAGTACTTAATTTGCAAGTAACTTAAAAAGTCTTAGACATTCGAAATTTTAGTCCTATATTCGACCTTTTACGCCTGTTTTGATACTTTAGGCCCTCAAATAGACCTCTTTTGATACCTTAAACCTTAAACTCTCAAATGAACCTTTTTATTGAATCTATTACGGTTTTTGTGGAGGGTTTAAAGAGGTTTTAAGAGGTCGAAAACCTCTTTTGAACCTCAATGTGGGAAGTTTTCCGATAAATTTGCCATTTTGGGGTCCAAGGTAGAAGTTCAATAGGTCTAATTTAGATCGAAATAGAACTAAAATTTCGACTCGGGATGTTAAATATATAGTATGATAAAACATCTGTTTGCAACTCTGTTACAATCATATTGCAAAATGTTCAATGCGTTACGAAAAGGAGTATCGAATAGACACAAGCGTCGCGCGGTGCGTCATACGGCCCACGCTATATTCCTCGATTTATGTGACATTTCGACGGAAATCATAAATTTACGTGCGTCATATAGATCATCAAAAAAATGGATCGCACCTGCGTTAGAGCATTATTACCGTTGCGACGCGGTGGAAGTGCGAAATTTATATTTCAGTCACATCGTGTGTGCGAGCGACTACGACGCGCGTTTTCTATTCTCGACAATGAAAAAGCAGCCTTCGCGTTTGTAACGCAGTAACATTGTGAAACCGCGCGATGACGCATTCCATAGGCCTTATAATGCCGATAACTCGCGTACATGTGACTACAATAATGAGCGTGTTCATCTTAATCGCGGCCGTACAAAGCGACGTTGTTCCATTCAAAGATTTGACGCATCTTGGTAACTTAGATAAAGTTTCATCATCGTCGTCGTCGTCGCATTAAAAATCATCATCTCGCGGAAAGCCGGCGAGCGCCGACGTTCGTATCAATTTTGTGTACAAATTTTCACTTCTTCCTTTTGTAGTCCTAGTATAAATGGAGGTGAGACGGTGCGATATGAATGATTCGTGCAGTATCGTAGACCAGAGAGTTATCACGTTCAGACTGGAAAGGCTGGATGCCGGCAACGCCCGCAACCATTTCAATTCTCAGACGGATATCTCGGTGGCGACGCGACGCGGCACGTTGCGGCACAGGCGCTTTTCATTTCCCTCGAAAGATTTATGACGTGAACCAGATGCATAAATCCCATCGCCCTGCGCAAATTCGCCGTTTGTCCGAAGCCGGCCGCATCTTTAGCATTTTAAATAGTGCGGCCGGGACAATTTGACTGGCGGCGAACGATAGCAAATCGATGAGTGCGTTGGCAGAGTTCGTTCGTTATTCAAAACACGGGGGAGGGCTGTTGTTGGATTACCAGTCTGTCTGGTCCGCTTCAATAGAATATATTAGCATCGTGCAGAGCAAAAGTGGTTCCCTTCAGAACACTCCGCTCCACTCTGTCGTAAACGTCGCGCGCTTGCCACAGACTCTTCTGTTTTTCTTTTCCGTTCTTTCAGCCGTTCCTTCAACCGCGTTCGCTATGTACGCATATATGCGTCCAGACTGTTACGTAAAAAGCCCACGACGCGACGTAAAGGCTGAGGAACTTTCCATCTTTTCATCACATCGACTACCACATCCACTTCACAACTTTCTCTATGATACCTCAGTGCCTCATTACTTTTCAGTAAATATTTTACCTTATGCATCAGGCTGAATAGGGTGTCTGGATATTTAGCCTTGCAACGTCTATACTAAACGTTGCGCGAAGTATCGCAGTGAATATGCTAAAAAGCGGGATTTTATTTTCACAATTCAAATCTACGTCAAGCCTTAAATTAACACTCTTTAGTTTATTATACGAAATGTTATGCTTAATTCGATTTAATAATTTTGCACGTAATAATGTGACATAACACGCCCGTAAAATAAATAAATGTATATATATATATATATATATGTGTGTGTGTGTGTATATATATAATGGAAGACTTTATCCTCTTCTTTTGATTAAGAATATTAAATTCTGTATAATGAAACTCGCGGTAACGCGTTAAACGAAAAAGAAGAGCGAAACTTTCCTGAAGTAAAATTAAAAATGCTATTTCAAGTTAGAATCTTCACTTTTTTATCACATAAAGAGTTAATTTTTTATTTGACTCTTTTCACTTTTGCTTGAATAATGAAATGTTCTTGAGAAAGGATCTGTCTTTTTTACTCATTGACCGATTTACTTCATCTGTCGAACAGATTGTACGTGACAATTCAACCTATAGGTTTTTATGTAGTATTGAATCCTTTAATCTTTCACTAAATGATTAATCGATATCAGGGGTAGTCATTACTACCCTTGGAGGTCATTAACGATATGGATGGTGCCGCGAACGTTAACCGATATTGAATATGGCTTAATCGATGAGAGCGGATGACTCGATTAGTTGCTGACGCGTCGTTACATCGATGTTTGTGACATCTTATATACAGATATACAGATTATGCTATTTCGAAACACAAATTTATATATCTAGAAACGCATGAGTTTTCGGAACAGATAGGAACGATAATCAAGCGATTGTGATTTTAAATATAGTCGGGTAACGCATTTTTTAAGTTCTTTGTTTCAAGTTGTTTTATGCACGTGTATACTATAATGACAATAAAAATGAACAATTTCTCGTTGATATTCAATTTTCGTGTATGGCCGAACTCTGCCTCGTATATTTAGATTCGCAGAAAGTATGAAAGGTAGTTATCTCCAAAATTCTATTTGTGGTATCAAAATAGTGTTCGGATTCCCACGTGTCGTATACATAAAAGGTCATGCATGCGTGCAAATGCGCATGTATGATATATCGTTCATTCCGATTAAACGGCAAAACCGATTATAGTGATCTGTACATAAAAAAAAGTGTATGACCCAGTTCGACGGTATCTGAAAAACTGGAATATATGAAACAATATGAAAGAACTTAAAAATTTGGAAAGTGTACCGTGTGAATTTGGTAGCCCTTTAATTGTTTAATCAGTATAAATGTAGGACGGATTTTAGGAGTCCGGAGCGCCGAAGGGCTGCAAAATATGCTCTCTGAAGCGAATTACTTAGTGGGATGGGAAAAGTTAATTGGAGAAGAGTTACTGTTAAGATGGAAATCGAAAAGATAATGACGACGACATAGTCTTCTTTTTAAGAAGTGTTGTTTTCGTTTTTATTCGTTTTTGTTTGAGTTTTTTTCTAACAGAATTAATTTCCGCTAAATATATTTATACTTGAAGATGAAGATTCTTTCTAGTTTTCTTTATCTACATTATAAGATAAGAAGTTAAAAACTATTAGAAACTGTAATATATCTGAAAGCACATTAGTATTAGTTAAATTTGTCTGTTTTATATGCGAATTTTTTAATTCTCTACCCGATTTGTAAAAGGCATTTATTTAAATATTTCTAGAAAGCTTTTGATTATTTTTTTCAACATTAAATTATTCGAAAATGTCAATTTGCAAATTTCAATTTAATGCAAAATTATCTGTAGATGCATATTGTATCAAATTACAAAAATATACATTCAAATAATTTAAATTTAGCATACCTAAAGTTTTAAAAAATGTTCTTAATTTATAAAATAGAAATCGATTTAGTGTTTTTGTTAAGAGTTATCATTTGTATGGTAAACAGAGTGATTATCATATTGTACCTTGAATCAGTTCTATCTTTCGTGCAATTGTGTATTCAAAATATACGCGCCTCCGATAAACCGCAGCCGAAGGTAAATTATTCGGCAGAAATTTCAACCAACTTGGCGGAACACGGCCGCTCTCCGTTCTAATTAAGATATTCAGGGCAAACGGAATTCTAGAATTTTAAGCAAAATGCAAGAATACATCAGAATTTCCTTATGCATAATCAGTCGTAAGCAAGGTATGATGATTGTCCTTGCAGGGATGCCCGTCGCGCTAGTTTGAAGGTGCAATACTCCGGCGGGTCACAATGCAATTAAACTGCGAGCAACACAGGTGTGCTATCGCGTACATATTTCAGAGACGATGTATATGCTCGTCTCCCCGGGCACAAAGTGCGTGCGGTGTGTGTATAATTCGCGCTGTCGAAATCCAACGTCGGGTGTGTAAATCGATCGATAACAGCAAATGCGTGTTATTCTCGTTAATTGCCTAAATCGATAGGGCCGTAGCGAAGATTTCGTACCATCTATGGTTACGTTCATAGCTAGCGCATCGACGCAGACCGTTAATGTCAAAATTGACAGAAAATCGTTAACGACGTACGTACCTACGTACGTATGTACGTACATATGGCGCATTTGCAATGGGTTGCCGCGCTCAATGACGAACCTCGCGTTTCTCGAAATTAATAAAGTTCGACATTGAGCTCGTTGCTTGGTATTAATCCAGATACGACGAGCTGTGTTGCATTTCGCTGGCGCGTGATGCCGAATTTTGGAACAACAGTCTGACGTAGAATAGTTGGAATAAGACGAGCAACACGCAGCGCAGCTATTGCGATTGATTAGATCATCCACTTAACAATGTACGATTGCGAGTCACACTATTTAGAAACAGGATAAGATAGATTGCCAGTTTTTACCTGTGTAGTGAAAAAAGACGTATCGTGTCTCGTAATTATATTATGTTTTAATATTAATGTTTTAATTTATTAAAGAAATGTCGAGATTAATAGAATCAAGATAGTCAAGAACTGGAAATGATGTTCCTGTTAGAAACCTTGTAGATATTCGATGCATAGTTGACAAATTCTAAAGTAGCGATTTTCCATTTTCTGAAGTTAACGCACGAACTAAATTTATTTCCAAGATGAGATAATTCTACAACTACGGATTCCAGTGCTGGATAAGTTTAAGAAACATTTATCACTAAAATTTCTATCTTTAGAAGTGTCGCATCCTTGCGGTAATTACCTCAGAAGAAATAAATCTCTTGAATAGAGATTGAAAAAGAAGAAAAGTTTTCCAAAGTTTTTTACAACTTTAAATTAAAAAAAGAATTTTCTTGTATTTATCGTTATACAATATAAAATATTCGCTTGAGAATATCGCTTGAGCAATAACGTTTAATGCTTCGTTTTCCGAATCGTCACTCCCTTTTCTTCCATCAACAATTTCGTTTGTACCTGCTTGGTATTCTCTTCACACTTATTTACCTTTGTCGATTTTCGCACGTGAACAAGTTAGGAAGTCACAGTCAAATCACAATGTTGACATTTTCGGTCAGTGCTCCAGTTTATTTAACTAGTTTCGTTACGCTTACCGAATCTTCCGTTTGTAGTAATTGTTCATTCTCTAGAGTTATATGTACTTTAACAATTTTGCGTAGAAAGTCATCTTTTATTCACAGAAAACAATGTGAATTTAATGGTTGCAAAATTATGACTAATATATTTCATAATATATCAGGATTTTCCTTAGTTCTATTAGATTTTGTTTTGCTTTTGTGTACAATCCAACAAATACTTTTGGAAAGATATTATATTGCTGGTAGATTTAATTCATACTTTTCAATTATAAGATAAACTGATACATCATACAATGAAACATTTCGGCTTACGAGTTTCTAAGTAGGGCAATATTGCGCTTACGATTTTTTCGTATATTATATACAGCAGTAAATCCTATAATTTTATATCTTATTTTATATAAGTTTTAAGTTATTCCGACACGTACAATGTATGTGATTCTAAAATGTTTGCCATTTTTTTAAAGTTTTTTTTTACGTAGACTGTATAAATCGTCGAGTGCAAGTTATGTGGGGAATATGTAGTTGAAACGTTAATCTGAAACCGATTTATTGTGCTCTAACGGAGCATTAATGTTACCAAGATCGTCTTGACAGGTAGGCGCGAGGCGCAACATCGGCGAATTATGCACAAAGCCATCCGGTCTCGGAAATTTGCGCGATTATTGGAGGGTTTATGCAGCCGTCATCTTATCTGCACTGCATGCTGGCATATGTATTCATGGACAGAACGCGTTAGTTAAGATACGCAGGCTGCCTGCAAATGGTTAGTGAAATCGTACATATCGCAATATGTTACGGCGTTGCATTTGCTCATTACGGCACGCATAATGAAGCCGAAAATTTGATGCAAATCGTCATTAAATTGCTTGTTATTCTAAATAATAAATGCAATTCAATTTTATATATTGTATAAATTACATATATGTAATATTTTACGTGAGGCATTTAATTTTTTGTAAGGAATAAAAGTTGTTATAAAAATTCTATCGCAATTTCTAAAAATTGTGTTTCATAAAACGCAACACTCTGAACCTATAAAAAATTTATTGATGAATTAAACAAGAGTTTTTTTATATCAATGTACAATTTTGGGTAGGTTTATTCAATTTTTTCACTCACACCATTTTGCACATCGTTTTACAGAAGACACGAGACAAGATACAATCTCGTATAAATGTATATATATTCCTTTTACATGTCCTCCGCAGGGTAAATTCGGCTCCAGGAAGTTCGCGTAATCATTTCAAGGGCATGATCCCTAATTAAAAGCGTTGGTGACGACATTCGCGCTATCACGCCGGAAATTATGCCTCTGATAAATTTTATCCGTCAGAAACTTTAGGGGCACACAAATTTCGCGTACCTGGGTCTCAAATTCCGGAGTTAAAATTGTACAGCTTTTAGTTATACTGTAGAAACTTATCAGAGTTTCTCAACCGCAGTCATCTGACTGCACGCTGGACAGACTTTGAACTTTATGTATAAAATATGTTCCAAATATATTATATATAAGCGTGTATGTTTTCTTAACATAGATCTAAACTAATGATAGTACAATTCTATTTCATCAGCATCTTATTACGATAAAACAATTTCTATAATCTATACTTATAAACTATCATAATTTAGCTTCGCGAGTAGTTTATATATCACGTTTTAAAAGTATCTAATTAATTTTTTATATCAGTAATTGCTAGAATTGTATTTATATAACAAGATGTGCAAGTACAGTACTTGAGAAATAATGTTGCCTATGGATTTCTCTTTTATTTAAATTCGTATTTTAATAAAAAGATTTTAAATTATTTGGAATAAGAAATTTTAGTTCAACAATTTCAAATTTCTTGTTAGTGATAAAGTTAATTCTTATCCTTGAAAAGTAATTTCCGAAAATACGATCCCGAAAAATATGATATATGATTTAATTTGTTCGTATAGTATATGGTTTAATTAATGAAACAAGATTAGAACGGTTTCGGTGGAAGGTGTCATGTGCCTCCTACGCTTGATTTAGTAATGTGCGGTGCAGATTGATGGCGACTAGCTCCTACGTGTTCCGCAGCATCTATGAGGTCGCGTCGGTTCGAGAATTGCGTGGGCAGCTACCCCTTTACTTTCGTTTCGAATTTCCATGCATGGTTAAGTGCCTGATTTCTCTTCCGTGAGATAACAGAAACGTTCCCACGATGAAGTATCGAGGATCTATGATACAGAGTTTCAAAGGTCACATTCGGACATTCTGCCGGAAAGAATAAATATAGTGATTGTCTACATATCAACATGTGCAGTAATATAATTACAACACACTATAATTACCTGTATTTTAAAATTTAAGATATTAAGTAATTAATATGTCAGTTAAAAGTAATAGTATTGGAAACAATTATATGGAAGTTATCCCATCTCAATCTTTTATTATGTATTAGTTATAGTATTATGTATCCTCTTTCTTATGAAAAGTAATCAAGATTCAGCAAGTTAGCTTTTTCACGATAAAATCTGAAGATGTAAGGAACCTTCTCTTGGCTTCGAAATTATTGAACGTTTATAATAGGTTCTGGCTAATGGATTTCGCAATTTCGAGAATCAAGAAGTACCATCATTCTTGAACTATCCATACGACGTGTCTCGGATTTCTATCCAGGACGATTAATGTTAACTGACAATTTTACAAAGTTAGTGTACTTTGGACGGTACGATGCCTAGTCAAAAACTTCAAAGACGATCTCCTGAGATATATCAAAGGAGATAGTACTCGCGTTTCCACTTTCGCGTGACATGGTTTTGGCACTTTGACACGTGGAAAATTGATAAAATTGCCCGAAACGTGAGGCGAGGCTCGATTCGTACGTGCCAGAAATCGGGAAACTACTATCAAGAATTACAGTCGCACATTCGAAGAAACTATAACAGGAAAGAGAAGATAATAAATGTTTTAATATCAAGGGTATTATCAATCATGGAGTTATCTATTTAGGTTAATGAATTATGTCGAGAGTACGGAAATGGAACGAATAACGATCTGTCATTTTTCTGTTAAATTTTAATCAGACGGAAAATGATTTGGGAGATTATTAAGGATTTAATATTATATTTTCAACATACATTAAGGAAAGAATGTTTAATTTTTATCAACTACTTTCTTAAACTATTTAAATTATTAAATTTGGGTAATATAGAACATGAATAAGAATTTTTTAATGTATCCCAAGGAGTTCTAATTTCCGGGTTCTTCTGATCTAGGATTATCAACCCAACGGCAAGAAGTACTTCGTATTTATTTCCATAATTTAAGTCACACACCTCCATCTTGCAAGTACAATTAAATAAATTACTATTAGGCTATTGTCTTAGGAAGCAGCGTGCAACCAGCACCGACGCGAAACGTGGAAAAGGTGCAGGGGGCTGTGGAGAGTCGCGGGATAGGGTGAATGGTGTGTTAGTATTGCGGGACTTAGGTGCTAGCTATACCCCAGTACGTATGTAGTCTTTATAATCCCTCGGCTTATAGAGAAAGAGGGAAGCAGAGAAGGATACCGCGTCTGGAACCTGGAACGGACGTGAAAGGGACGTACTTGAGTATTTTGTCGCGCGATATCGCTTCTGGCTACGACACGCGGCACACCGATACGTAAACCACAAAATTGCTCGGATTGCAGGGCGATCTGGTCGCGGGGTCTGGAAGGCTTCGATTTTCTTCGCCTTCCCATGGCCTTAGATTCTATCTATCAACTCGGAAAGACACGCGATGGCGAGTTGCGCTTCCGATAGAGACGCGCGATACACACTTCTCGCTTCGGTATTGGAAAATGAAACGGGGATATTTTCCCCGTTTGTTGGGCGTGGCGTGTGAGGACAGAGAAGGATTAGCCGACAATCTCTCCGATACGACTAACTGTCGACGTACCGCTGTCGACGAGCAAGCCGGATGTGACTAAAATAGTTCATAAGAGATAAAAGTTGGAGGATAGGGAAGAGTAATATTGGTCGAAGCGCAAGTATATTTACATTTATGTAAATGTAATATCGATATTTAAGTTTACGTCATCACACACACAGAACTTATATATCGACGAGTTATTTTTGAATGTATTTCTTGTTGACATTCCTTTTTCGAGAATGTTGATATAATCTTTGAATATTTATTTTCGCATATATTGACATTGTACGCAGATATTAGCGATTTTTGTATCGAAACTGCATTGTCCGATATTTCATGCCGATTTACTATATGTCAGATTTACAGAATATAACCATTGACAGTTACGCATGCAACGTGCAATGTGCACGGGAGCGATTTAAATGATCCCAGTGTTTTCGGTACTTCTCGGTAATAATAATGCATACACACTATGCACGGACGTAGTGTGCATGTACCAGCTGTTTTTTTTATTCATTGATAAATCGATAAAGCGTGTTGACTCTTGCAGCACGCGACTTGCTTGATGTTTGCATCACACATTGTGCAAAACTTTGTCCATGCATTTTTTTGCTCGTTTTTTGAAACCCGGATCAGTGACACACACACACACACACATACACACACACACACACACACACACACACACACACACACATGTATATAATGCATTAGTGTTTCCACACGACACGTACTGTCACACGCCATGGATAACCGTAATATCTGTAGTGGTTTTATTTGAATACATCCACTCTGGGTTTTTCCGACGCATATACCGTTCGGAAAATGCATTTACTTCAGTTGGTCTGATGGAACAATTCTACCAAATTGTAAATTTTACCTTCACGTTTTAATGGTCAATGTATCAAAAAAAAAAAAATCGCAATATATAGAGGCCATGCATTTGGTAGATGTTAATTATTGAAAAAATTTTCACCGTGCCTTTCGTAACATGAGAGAACATTGCTATTTGTTTGTACTTTATGATATTTTATTAATTACAGAAAGTCGTAATTTATTTCATCATTTGTTTACGGTGGATTGTAGGTATAAGTTCTCGAATAAAATTCTTGAGGTGATTTTTTTTCTGAAGTGCATTGCTTTGCAAATAAAAAAAATAAGACACATCAAGAGTTGTAATGTTTTAACTTAAAAAATAAATTAATACTTGTAAAATGTTAAATTGTTATTTACGAAAATATGAAATTATGAGAGATACTAATTAATTGCAATTGATTTATTTTTGTTCGTAATTATGTTTGCTACTTAATTAAAATTATATATGAAAGTATGATTCAGAGATATTAATAAAAAATATGCATGGCAAGCTGTATCTAAAAAAAGCTAAAATTCTGATATTTTTATGCTTTACCTTGTAGCTAAATTATTGTACGTGCTCTATTTTATCCTTTTAATCTTTTCGATTATAAAACCGCAACACCAAGTGTATACAATACATCTTATGCTGTTTCCGCGATATGAAGAAAATTTTTCTCCGCGTAATGGCAATATTATCTATTGCCGTTCTATCATTAATCTCTATAATTATTTGTTAGGGATCGGCAATTATTGTGTAACACGTGGTCGGTGTGTTCAATGATCGTGCATGACCAGCGTTCAGGGCGACCACAGTTAATCCGCTCTCTCGACCCTGACGACCAGCTAGATATTCGGTCAGCGCATTCCCTAATACCATCCCATGGAAAATTGAATTGTTCGAATCGTCAACGGTCGACTGAGTAAAGCCATCAGTATAGAGGACTGACCTTCGGCCAACGGGGCGTTAGCGCTGGACGATACTTCAATGACCAAAGTTAATTTACGTTGCGCTTCTAAATACACTGCGCTCTAAAGCAAAACTTGCCTACCTATGTTCAAATCGCGTCTTGTAAGAATCTGCAGAAACTTACAGTTTCAAAAAAGAAAACTCCAATTTATAAAACTCGACGGATATTTTTGCGCTACTCTTGTGTAATACGAAAATTTTATAAAATATTTAACTATAGAATTTTATTAAACGGCGACGCGATCGATTATGGTACACGTTCAACTCATCTCCCGTATATCCATGGGTAAATGTACAATAACTTAATTAATCGCAGTAGTATGCGTTGTAATTTCTGCAGCACCGCACGTTAACGTCATGTAAATTGACCTTAATGAAACTTGCATCAAGCTCATTTCTTTCAAAGTTGGCGTATCACTGGACAGGTAATTAACAATTTGACGGTATGTGCCACGTACATTAATGTAGCCGTTAAAATTGCTAACGTTCTCTTTCTTCTTACTGTGAGAAACTTCTATGTTAATAATTTCATTTCTTTATCTCTGGGAAATGTAATACCGAAAGTATTATAGACTCATCATATTATTACACAGTATTAAAATATTTCGTTGAAACGTTCTCTATTCAGGTATTTAAAGTCTTACTGTTCTTAGCAAATTATAATATTACATGAATTTATTCAATTTATTATGTTAAAATAATAGAGAAAAGAAGAAAATTGAGACATCTACTATATTTCATAATTTTGTTTGAAAGACACAGGCCGCGATTATAGTTACCGGCTCTAACATGTACATTTACACATTATAAAAAATTCTATAGCCGTTACCATTTTCATAAACTACATATCGATTTGTACATAAATCATAATTATAATAGGAGACCATGATACCCCTTAATTTCTTACGTCCTTTCTTATCTGAGATTCCACGTAATTAAAACCTGTCACGTGAAGAAAGTTGATGAAGCGGCTCGGTGTAAGGGGTTGAGGAAGAGGACAATGAGGTCTCGTCTGATGGCGTAATTAATATGTATCAAGGATCTAGGTCTGTCTACTCACTATCCGATCCAGACCCTCTTTTGCCAAGTACATTACGGATGATAAAAACCACACGAGGAATTGTTGAATGTTTTATGTCTCGCCCCGTGAATCTCTGCCGCGTGAGGGAATCTCGTAAGACACGGCCAAGAGACGAATTTGTAATGCCGGAATGTTGGCGCATTTTCTTCGGCGAAGAGCACGGAACGTAGCGGTGACCCATAATACCTTAAAAGAAAGAGGCGTGATAAATTCGGCGTGAGGTGACGACGGGTAGCATGCGGATGTGCACTAGGGGGTTATCCCGTTTCGAAGCAAAATAACCCCGCGGTTGCATCCTGGGGATAGGGAGGGTCGTAAAAAAACACGCATTTATTCTGCCTTCTCGTCTCCCCTCGTCTCCCAGTTATTCGTCTCACTTTTTTTCTGTTCGGTCCCAGGTGTTTTCCCACACCTCATTTATAGCTTCTTTTCCACTCCCAATTCTTCTACATTCTTTTTCTTTGTTCCTCTTTGCCGCAGTCTCTTTTCCCATCTATCCATCGGTTTTATTCCGTGTCTTTTTGCAGAATCTGCGTCTCGATGCTTCATGCTGATTCGGTGGTTGCATCTCGGCGCGCGACTTTTATCTCGTTTCCACTTCGAAAATTGAGTTGGTGTGCAAGTCCTGGAGCATCAGAGCGTAATTTAACGTTCTGAAAGCCTCTCTTGGGTGTGGTTTGCAGGAAGTTATGTGTCATCTCGAATGCGCAAGCGGCTTTTGGACGGATTAAGTTAATCGATATGCTCTCCCTTTTTTCTATGTAGTTTAATTCCTTAGCAACAGTTTATGAAAACTTCACTTTTGCTATTTTGGTGACATTAAAGAAACTGTATTCGATCGATAGTATGTGTATATAAAATTTGTCTTATTTTGTTATACATATCTATAATATTAATGCCGTTTAGAGAAACGCACATTTATTTTTATATTGCATGCAGTAGCGATATAAAATACAAAAAATGTTCTCTGACTGATTTTATTTCGACATCAAACATTTTTAAAAGGAAGGAATAATATAACTGTTCGTTTTAAATATTATTGCAAATCTCAGTATATATTGAATTTTAATGCATGGAAATTTTTTTTTTTAGAGTTTTAATGACTTATTTTTAATTACTTTTACTTTTAAAATTTGTTATATTAAATATGTTTGATAGCGATATTTTTCATTACTTCTTTGAGTAGAAATATTAAAAAAGAATGTTTAATAAAATTGTAAACAATATTATGAGATATAATACTTATGATTTTGAAAAATAGAAGACCTCCGTTGCACAAAATTCATATAAAGAACTCCCTGCATTGCTTGCCCTGCCAGAAATATATCGTCCTCTTTCTGTGTTTCATATATCGAATTACTTCAACGATCTGGAAAAATGAAATACAGTCCTCGAATACAGTTACGCGCCGAGAAATTTGAGGGTCATGTTATCGTCGACGATTTATAACTTTTATCCGTTGTCTCGATGTTACATACATTTTAAAGATGTCGTGTATAAAGCATCAGAAATATTATTATTTACTGGAAATTTATTGGCACATCCGCAATAGTATGAAACTGACTATACACAACCATTGCTTCTTTTTCCAATTTTATTATCTCTATTTACTTATTTAGTTCTTTTATACTTATTTCCGTTTGTTGTGCATCGAATCTTCTAAATATCTGTAATTTTGATAATATGGTGATTTTACTATATCTGATATTATGTGACAAATTGCATCAAAATAACAAGAAATTCTATTTAAAAAATATTTAATAAAACTGTAAACAACATTAAGAGATATAATATTTGTGATTTTGAAGAGAGAGGATCTATACAGAATTATATCTGTACAGAACAATTCTTTTTTCTCAAATTTTATTGTCTCTCTATACTCCATTCAGTACTTTTATTTATTTCCGTCTCTTGTCCAATCTTCTAGCACACACAATCTATATTAATTTTAATAATTTTAATAATCTCTAAAATTAGATGTTATTAATATTGTGATCTTACTATTTCCGATATCATGATACATTGCACCAAAAAAAAAAAGAAATTCTTCATGATTTCACGATTTCGTGTCACGGTTTTATCTCTCACTTTGAATAACTTCCATATACTGATACGTGACAATTTCATTTTTTTCTCAGCGACTGCTGCGATTACACGAGCGGCTTCATAACTCCGGTCATGATATATCGTTGGTCAGCAACTTCTCCGCTGGCAGTATTAATCGGCCATGAATATATCTGGCGGCGTCGATTTCCCCCGTGCGATCGTGCATTGTGGCCGCTCTTTTTACGCTGTTTTTTTTTTTTTTTTTTNTGGAATCTAACTGGTTTCCAGAAAAGGAGGAGTACGCGAATTTAACGTATAACTTTCCCGCAGCCGGAATGGTCTTTCCGTTAAATTGAATTAAAGTCGGCCACCTGAGCACTCAAACTTTGTGATCCACGTCAACGACGACGGACGCGCGAGATTCTGATCCTTAAATCCTTGCACCGGATCATGGAAGTCGTCTTGAATTTCTCTAGCAACAGAGTCGCATTTCCAGCGATAACTGCTACGCTGTTAGTTACACTAAGTTAATTACAAAAATTCAATATCTTTTCAAGCTCGAAGTAATTGCAATATTTTAAGATTCTTCGACTAAAATCCTTCAACATCACGATACAAATTTAAATTAAAATATCGATTTTCCTTAAGAATTTCATTGATTTATTTGTAGCCATTGAATAATCGCATTTTCCACATTTTACACAGTCTGCCATGCAGTTATTGTGTGTATATTTTCGATTTCTATGTAATTATCTTTATGAATTTAATTGGGTTGAATTAGCGTAAGCGCATTGAATTAACGGTGGTGTGCAGTTCTGAATTTAATGAGCTCTATAGAAATAATACTGGCATAAAACTTAGCTCTTTTCACATGTTCGTTGTTGGATTCAAATATTATGAAACATCATAATTCAGTACGTTGAATTATAAGAATGCATAGTACTCATTTGATTGAATTGTCATTAATTTATTTGTCAAATTATTAATGTGCTATTTTGCGTGCACTATTTTGTACATTTATACGTACATTTATATCTTTATTTATGTCAATCAAAATTTATACTAATTGTAGTCGGATATATTGTAATATATTATTTTGTGAGATGGAAATTATATATTATATTCTTATTGTAGCATTATACTCTCAAATGACTTTACATAAATGGGTCAATGAGTTTATAAAACAATAAATTACGATTAATACCGGTGTTTCTAGAGATATAATATTTTCTACGATATGTAAGAAAATTGAAAGCGGAAAAAAGAACAAAAACAATAAAGATTGAAGAAAGGAAATATAAAGAAAAAGAATGAAATTTGTTAAATTATAGAATTTTTAATTTATTTATGCAGCTTAATTGTGGTACATAATGTTTCTAAAATCTCACTTTCGTTTTTGGAATACGAATAATGTTTACCATTTAAATTGAAATTTGATTGGCTCGGATTGTAATGATGAAATTACCTAAAATTTCCGATAGCAGTAGCCATTAAAAAAAATTTTATGTCCTGCACTTTTCTCACATTTATTGAGGAGAAATCTTTCGAAAAATCTTAAGAGTTGTAGATACATTACAAAACCACATTGCTTGGTATTTAATAAGTCTTTATTGTTTCAATAATACGAGTAAATTTTAGAAGTCTGATTCCATTCTCTAATAATTTTTTAGATTTTCGCTAACACTAAATATTTCCACTTGCAGCCGTAGTTCATTGCGTCGCGGCGCCGTGGCTCCTTAGTTCTAAAGAAGATCGTGATAAACACATTGGATAAAGAGCCGGGCAACGGCAATAAGTAGTAGTATCGCTGATATAACTCTACGGAACTTTTCTGTTCTCTTGGGGGGGCTTAGCCATCGGCCGGCTACAACATCCTTTACGATTATATTCTTAATGGTCTCGCCTGGTTTCCTTGCCGCGCATCAATCGCATCGAAGGGAAGAGAAATGGCACGGACGATCATTTTCCGGGGTGGATCGGAAAATAGTCGCGAGTTATCTTCGCGCGGATCTAATCGACTTATTTTACGAGACAGCGCGAGACAAGGTAGTAGCGACAGGCGATCGTAACGATGCGGACTGTTAAGGGCTTTACTGCGCAAATTTGTCGAGGTTCCGGAATTGCGTTGTTGGCTCGCCGACGTGTAAGCAAACCGCATTCACTACGTGTCATCACGCAGTGGTAAGCGCATTGTTGACTTACGTGAAATCTATGAATATGTATGAACAACGAATTCAATGCGTCTGTCTCGTGAATGTTTTCAATCCGACTAAAATATGAGAAAAAATTTAGATTCAACACGCATGAGTGCTTTTTAAGAGAAGAGGGAGAGAGAGGGAGGGAGGGAGAAAAAGAGAGAAGGAGAACGCTCGTTGGAAATATCTATGCGGCCTACATTTCATGCGTATGTGTGATACGTAGAAAATATTCTGTAATATTTTCGATTGATCAATGTACAGAACTTTTCAACACGATTTTGTCGTAAATTCCGTTTTCCTGGTAGATTAATGGCAATATAAACGTAGACGTGATATATATTTTGATACGTGTGTTCTTCAGTAATGAAATTCTGTTCCGTATGGTGTATTGTCTATGAAAAATAACTTGTGATATCTTGGAAAACATCCGATACGTACAACATCGCTGTTTATCAAGATTTCATCTTGAACTCATGGTTTCCTAGATTTATGGCACATCGCAACGCGGATATGTGATCGATACATTGAGAAGATGCCTTTTTCTGCCACAAAATTCTATTTCAGTTTTGTGTGCAATCTCGAATTGCGTTCGGCTCACGTTTCACGGGCATGCTTAAATTGTAAAATAAAAGAATCTGAAATATCAAAAAGTTTTATATCTCGTAAATATTAATTATTATCTCGTCGCAGATTGTGTTTGCTTTTAATTTTATTCGCGTCAGGACTGAGTTATTTGACTTTCCGTTACTGCTTACAAAAGTAAGCGCGCCCACCTGCCTTAATATTTTTACATTTTGCGTGGACGATGGCGAGGCGCTACTAACCAAGTGGCACTAGCTCTCACGTAGACTAATTTTAACAAGCATAGCTATTCCTACCAACCCAAATGCAGTTGGCATCTCATATATTTTGCTAATTCAGTGCGCGTACGGCGTACCTCACCGTAATTCAGAAAATAATGCAAAAGGTGGAATGAGCGTAACTCGACCCTCGTCCCTGCGCAATTTGAAAAATTAATTGCGTAAAGAGGGGAATTCGCACGGTGAAACACCCGGTACGTAGACCGCGTACGAATTCACCCTCCGATAGTCCGCAATGCGGAATTTCTGGTTCGAACGTGAACGCGGGAGTATGAAAGGAGTACGGAAAGTCTTTTGTAAACTTGCAAGACTATTTCGGAATTGCGTTAACTTTTATTCGGCTGTCATAGAGGTGTGCAAGTCAATTCTCGAACGGGGCAATTTTAAAATACAAGACGCCGTTGAAACTTTCATGGGCGTATGAGCGCAATTCCGCGTCTTCTCTACGCGACGAGCAGTGCACGCGAATCTTCTCTTAGATCGAAAAATCGAATGAAATGATTAATCAACTTTTCTATGATTTTATGAATTCGATCAGTTTTAGATTTTAACTCTTATATTTTTACAAGGACATGGCGACTATAAATTTATATTTATAAACGTAACATAATCTCGCTTGTCATATATTCATTAAATTATTAAAGCTTTATATTTTATCATACGACTAATGAGTTCTCTCTTTTTTTGTTACAGGTAAGTCACGATTTTATGACTGAAGTTACTTTGTGCAAGCATTTATCAGGTAATGATATCTTGTATGCAATTTATTGAATTCACCTCTTTGTGTTTATCCTGACAAAAATCAGTCTTTTTATATGGAAATGGCTAATTGAATTTTATAAAATAATGGCTCTGCGAGGTTTATGACGTACAGCAACGTCGTACAAATATATTATACTTATGCATATGCACGGAAATTTATAAACAAGATATGTGCCAGATATTCGTTTATATATGTACATATAATGCGTTTCATTTATATTTATATTTCCAAATTATAACAAAATTTTATATTACATAAAAATGTTCTCTTTTATTATCAGTTATACTATATTATATTCTCATCAACAGAATAGAGAGATGAATATCAATATTAAATCTTTTCGTAATATGCGAGAGCAGGACTTGTTAAAATTATTGATAAAAAAGTCTACCTCCAATATTTTGTTAGGCAGATCCGATTCATTTAGTCGAATTAAATATCAAGTTCGTCACGTTATGATTACGGAATTCATTTTGGCGAAAACTCTGGGGAATAACCCTCATATTCGTTACATCCTCCATTTGCACGAAGCTTCCAGCGTGCGCTCGGTCGATTGCCTTGTTGATGAATAATCTCTGGATTTGTATCACAGTACTAATGACCAGCTCGCTTGTCAAGTTTGATTTCTCTTCAAAGATTTATGAAGATTTTTTTTTCCTTGCTCCAGTTTTCTCTTGTCTACAAATTTCATTGCGACTGTTTGACGTATTGGCAGATTTCGATTAATTATCGCATAAACAAATTAAAACATTTGTTGACTTTTATTTTTCTTTGACTATGTGAATTAATTGTCAGAACAGTACATATATATATGATTTATCCCGCTTTTGTGCACTACCGTTTGAATGACTTTTCAAAGATTTCGATATATTCGTACAATCCACATTCGTATAATAAGAGTAAATTATGCAAAATTCAATTCTGTTCAAAATATTCGGTGCAAATTATTCTGACTAATTTTATCTGCTATCAATGCAGAAATTAATGAAATTCGAGAAGTTAGAAATGATAATTTCAAGAAAATTTAACATTTCTAAATTTCTAATTTTTAATGTTTTTCAACATATATTTATAAAAGAATATTTTTATTATATTTCTTTATTTAAGTATAATATTTATGTACGAATAGCTATTATAAATATAAGCTCACCCAAATAATAATCACAGTCTTTACAATATCTCTCATACAAAATTTTATAATGCTCTGTAATTCATAATTGCGTATATCATATATTTACCTCAAAATATGAAATTTGTTAATAATGAAAAGTTAATTAGATATTTATCATTAATATTATTAGCCTTTGCAAAATTTTAATTATATAACTTTCATGAATACATCTACGAAAATGAGATACAGTTATAACAGTTTTCTTCAATAATTAAATTCTCTTGACTTTTAATATTTGTAAAAGAAAAAAATTTAATTGTATAACTTTCATAAACACATCTGCGAAAATCACAGTTAAGCTTTCTTCAATAATTAAATTCTTTTGACCTCTAATAGTTGCTCTAAGAAACATTTTTTATATTTTATAATCATTTTTGAAAAATATATTATAATAATAATCAACATAATAATAACTGTATAATCAAAAGAGATCACTTAAGTTACAGAATGTTACAATTAAAGATTAAATAGTAAGCATATATCAGACTTTTATTTCTCGCAGACAAGAACAAAGAAAATTTATTAACTAAAGGTTTTCAACTACAAGGTTGACAATGCAATATTACACATGCTTATAATTTGCATCGAAATGGATTCCTGAAAGGCGAAACCCTCATTAAACATCTTCATTACCGGCGTATTGCACTGGCAGGATGCATTACGCGATCTATTCGCTCGCTACTTTATTATAGCAAGCAATCTTAGCGAGGCTGACAATAAGTCCGTTACATAACCGGATTTGCTTAGCCCTGTTTAGATTTTCAACGAGCGCTTGGCTCGTTGTTCTAATTTTTCGCCTTGCGGAAGTTTCTCATTTGTTGTCGTGAAATTGCTCAAAGTCTGCCAAAGCTTTCTGAGATTTTCCTGAGAACAATGTTCAACTTTAATCAAGTTTCCAGTACCTTATCCTCTTCTTTGTCTAGCGGGGTTAATTAAAAGATCACAGATTCAATAGACGAATCGACTGACATAAGAATAGAAAAATTGGTTTAGTCTAATACAATACTAAATTAATTACACCTTTTTATACAAAAAAAGTAATTTTATGAAATAATTATATGAGATCCGATTAATCTTTTAGAATATCAAGTTTTAAGAATATCAAGTTGCTTGAAATTTTTAAATATTAACGTTACAATTTTTTAATCTTAAAGTTATATAATTTTAATTAATCTAAATTGAACGTAAATAGAAATAAGGTATCTGAATCGGAAAGGTTTAAATAAGGCTAACTTCTGAATTTACCTCTTAAAAATGTACTTTATGTTTAAAGTACACACTTAAAGATGTGTCAAAAAAATAGGAAAAGAAAGGCTAAGAGAATTATAACAGGCAGCAACGCGTCTGTTTAGTGTAAGAAAAACTTAATGATGAAGTATATGAGTATGGGTATACGAGCTCTTTTTATAAAAATTTGCTGCAAAGAGAGAGAGAGAGAGAGAGAGAGAGTTATTTTATGGTTATGTTGTTTTATGATTTATTATAACATATGTTATAATATTATTTAACTTTTTATTTATAGAAAATAACATATATATATATATATATACGTGTATATATTTGTTAATTGTATATATGTATATAATATATATTTTTAAAAATTTTCAAAAATTAACAGCATTGAAAATCTTTTTTTTTGTGTAAGCCTAATATATAATAAACAAATAAAATTGGCCATACATTTTTATTTGTTCGTTATATATGAAATTTACACTAGAAAATAACGATTTTCAATGCTGTTAATTTTTGAGAAGCTAAAATTGTACCCAAATGGCTAGAAATTTTCAAAGATTATAAGATTAATTAAAGATGAAATTAAAGATAATTGTGACGCTTAACAATACAGTAAATTCTACAGAATTTCGTTTTTGTTATTATTAATTATTTAAAAAAAACTGATTCAAAATATAGTATTCAGTTTAACTTTATTTTAAATTTATTTTTTTTATTTATTATTTTATTTGTTATTATTATTTATTTTGATTCGGATCTTATATTCACAAGCATATAATAAGTATGTAATAAGATCCAATGTTTGAGTTAAAAAAATTTTTTTATTTAGTCACAAATTCTATATAGAAAATATATTTTATTTTTGTAAGCGATTGAAATAAAGATTTTATTCTTACTAAGTTTATTTCAATACTTCCATAAATAGAATTTTTAGAAGATAAAATTAATTAAGAAAATTTTATTCGGCGTGGGTATCTTATGTTAATTAATTATTTTAATACCACCCACACACATAAATATGCTCGCTAACTAATTTTATTAGATAGATATTATTAGATCTAAATGAGTAGGCGTTTTCTTAAGCTTGGTATAATCTTGTTTTACATTTAGGCCCTGCGCACAATAGAGAAATATTAGATATTAGGAATATAGGAATTAAAGTTTTAGAATCAGTTTTCTCAATGAATATTATACGTAGCGCACAATAGATATGAATAAAACGTAGGACATAAATGTGCTATATGAGATACAACACAACTTATTATTTATAGAATTCTTTGAGGAAACTGATTTTAAAATTTTTATTCTTATTCCTAATATCTAATATTCCTCTATTGTGCGCAGGGCCATAGTTTTATTAAATTTTTAGTAATATAAATTTTTTCGTTATCAAATGCAATCGTATTTCTTGAGGAAAGATGAAGATTTTTTTGTTAAGATGTACGAAGTAGACACTTCCATTACTTTTATTTGTCTACTTTCGCGAAGTAGGATGAGAAGATCGATAGTGAAATATAGGCCATCTCACAGTGCAGCTAGAAAATAATAATGGCCTGCTGTTAAGAAAATGATATTGATTCGTCGTTTATCGGCGAGAGGAAGATAAGATATTAACTTTTTTTTTGGGAAATGCGGAAAGCCATTCTTTGAGCATGCCAGGCTCTGTCATGTTTATATTTCATTATATTTTATGATGTAACACATGCGCACAAAAATATCATTTTGGGGAGTTGAACGTTATTTCTTCATAAATTTGCAAAGATTATCTATAGCTACATTAATATATGGGCGGATCGCATTCAGCAAACCGCGCGGCGGCTTTTTGTTTTCAAAAAATAAGGGTATGCAGTTGGAAGCGATAAATTTCGCTTTCAACAGACCACTCCTTGACCCTTTCCGCAATCTCAGCGACTTCCGTAAATTCTCTGCTTTGAAGAGCATTCTCAAGCACACCGAAAATATGACGCACTGCTATAAATAGCCCTACTCGTCTCCAAAACTTTTCTGACAACAGCGGAACTCTAAACTTTCTTTCGCAATTTATGCATTACGTTTTTCATTTTTAAAATATTATGATGTATTTTATTTAATTAAAAATACACAGCCGAAATATTGCAGATTTTATTCGAGACAAATATATAAATTACATGAATTTAAAATTGAGTAAAATCTTATATTACAATAGTGATTACTTTCTCTCGCGAAATGCGATTAACTAATGACAGTTTTTTTTCCTTCCAAGAGTGCGAGCTATAGAGGTCAATCTTTTCTATCGGAAATGGAATATTTGTTAAATGCAAAGATAAAACATAGTTTTTTGTATTATCAAAAGGCCATTTCCCAAAAACGCACATAAAGTGCTTTTTTTCTTTTCTCGAACGATTCGCGATAAATGGTATCGGCACGAACAATCACTTTGCAGTTTCGCGTATCTCCTCCATCCGTTTGATTGACGATCCGCCGCTTCTTGTCGTTGAACAAGAGAGGCCGTCATCCGGTCGGCAGCGGACGATTTCCTGATCGTGGACGTGTCGTGTGCCCACGAGCGTCGGCGGACCGGTTCGCAGGATTTATCGCGTCGCATTAATTGGAATGAACGTGTCCGCACCACCTCTGCTGGCGCGTTCACGTGAAACACGAAAATCCTCTTGCGCCCCGCAGTGTGAATAACGACTTTGGATGCCGACACGTCGTCTTCTACGCAGTATCGTACTACGTTTACAGAAACGCTTAGAACAAATCGCACGATTCTATGAAATAAATATTCTTATATCGGTGCTTTGGTATGCAGTTTTTTAACACGTTAAAATTTAACTTTGTAGATTCTTGCCTGAAGAAGGCAAAGAATAGCACCGTGCTATAATATAATATGCTGAAATTAATTTAATTTCATTGTATTCTAATTAATTAGTACTTTAATTAGCAGAAACTTTATGTATTTCATTAAAATTTTGTTTTTAATTTAAGGAGACATGAAAGGATTAATTTTATAACATTTATGTAAATATGAGCATATAAATATAAATATATATGCCACATTTATATAAGTTTGCAGACTAGTGCAGAATAATATATTATTCGCTATTTATTTGCAATTTAAAATTTGACTAAATATGGTATGATTGCAACTCGATTAAAAATTAAAAATTATATTTACTTTTTTCTCTGTAATACTGTAGTTTTAATATGCTTTTCAAACGCTCAGCGAAGGGGCGTCGACAAGGACGTCCTGCTTTTTCAAACTATCCTGAATCTCATCTAAAGATATCACGACTAGCTCAGAGCTCGCCCTCGGTCTACTTAAGGTTCAATTTTCAAAGCTCCCGAGATCACCATCCTCACCATCACTCCGTCTATGACCTTCATCCTTCGTCCTACGAGCATCTTTCCTCCGTTTTCAGTCTCAACAAATTACATTCTTATCCTCGCAAAGGGAATTTTGTTTATATTATAAAACTGTGCTTTTTTTATCACAGTTTTATTTAGTTAAAACTTAATTTTAACTATACTTTTCGTACACGTCTGGACATATATTTAATGAATTATTGACGATTGCGCTCGTACTTACAATAAAATATATTTTATTTGTTACTAACGTGCGAAATCTTGATGAGAGAGAGAGAGAGATATCTCTTATCTTTAAATTTAAATCTTAAAGTTCATGAAAATTACTTTGATGCAAGTGACTTGATAAATTCAGACTGTGATAAATCTCATGTCAAGAACATCTCTCCTTATATGCATTCCTCTCTAGAAGTTTTTCGAGAGCTAAATTGAAAGTCTCGTGAACCACGAAAGAGACCTAGGACACGTTTTCAGTATGCCGTAGTAAAGAATCTTGATGGTTTGCAATATAGCCAGCCGTCTGCAAAGCACAACAACAACAACAACACGATCAAGATACACAGCGGCGATATCGCATTTTAAAGCAACATACCAACGACACCGTAGCTTAAAGCAATCTTGCCCAGCGTCACTCTTAGCATCGTATCCTCGAAATATATTAGGCCGCTATATAGATTGTCTGAACGCCCACAACGTTTGACAATTGCGTTACCCTATCGATATTCGATACGATGTAGAATCGCCCGATAGAACCGGTCTAGAAACGACGAAGGGCGGGCTCACGTAGCCCACTGAGATACTTTGAACTCCACTCGTAGCCGTAATTCGTTGCCTTGAGTATAGCGATCATTTGTATCGAGAACGGCGCAATCTTCCGCGCCACCCTCCGCTCGTCAATCTTGTCTACGTACGTATACAAACGCAATTAATCGCAACAAGGATGGAAAAGCTACCAGAGGTTACACTGAATGGAAGAGATTACGGACTGCGGACTAAACATTCCAGAAATGCTCAAACATACTGCAACGTGCGGCACAACGTCCGCGGGAGGCAATCGGTTCGAAGTTGCTTGGACGTTGGCCAAGTCCGTCTCGTCTGCAGCCGCATATCTCCGGTTCGCTGGCGAATGGAAGATGGCGACGCGACGCGGTGGAGATAAAGAGCGAAGGAATGAGAGAGACGAGAACGAATGCGAGGTGGCTTTAGCCCGTGTGTTTGGATTGGGCTGAAGTGGGAAAGTAGGCAACTTTATTTATTACTTTGCACTCTGCAGAAGGCATTTCTGCGGCTAGCGTGCTCCCTAGTAAACGCAAGCTGAACTCCATTATAGCGTACTTTCCTCGCTTGAAGAACTCGATTTAAAAAGGGTCTCTGTACTTCTATATTCAATTTTATTCTTTAACGATCTGCGCCAACATTTACTCCGATTCTATTTAGCATAAATTTATTTAATTATTGTTTATCTTAAATTGTTACATTATTCACATCCGAACGCGCGTGTACTTCTGTATGTCTTTGATAAGCAAATTAAGTTTTCTGTATAATCGGAACTATCATATAAATCAAATTCATTATTACGAGATTAAATACGTCCATTCCACGCGAAATTGAAGCAATAAATTAAAATTGCTAATTCCAATCGAGAAAGACCTACAGACGATCGTAACGCGATCTTAGTGCTGAAATAATAGATCTATAAAACCACCTCTCTCCCCGAAACCGAAAGTAATGGCGCATAATTCAAAGAATTAGAAAATGTATTTAAAAGCCACACAAGAAGCACTATTTCAGCACTAAGACCTTGCTGTGACTGTCTAGAAGCTTCTCTCGATTTAAATTTGTTTATACAATGCGCGGTCTTATTCCAATTTTAAAATTGCTAATGTTAAGATTTAATGACAACTATCAATAGCCTATTGATCGTTAAAGCTATCCTCTTTCTCTCTTTTTTACTCCTCACTTGCCACAAAATATGTTTCAAAAATCAAGAGGGTACCCCACTTACGGAATGTTGGTACACATAACACGATCCGCCAAAGCTCTTTCGTTTCTTATCCTACCTTGGTCTCTCGTACTCGGCTTCTTATCTTACCTATTGTATCTCCAGCACTTTTCTTTGTCTAGGCGTAAACAAGATTGCATTTTATGCTTGAGCTTCGTACGCTTTTCAGCGGCGAAGCTTACTTGTGTTCCTAGCGCACATTTAGAGGGGTCTTACAAACATTTCCTTAGTTGGCATCGTTACACTGATGTCGCCGTCGCGGCACGTCGCAATCTACAACGAATGAGAATTGAACTTCTAGTTGGCAGAATGCTCATACACGTTTTATTTCAAATGAAATTGTCTTTGAAATCTTGGTAAAAAAAACCTCTTGAGAAGGATCTTTATATCTTCAATCCGAATTATATTGCGAAACATGTGCAAATACATATTTTAATAATTATTTTAAAAGTCATAAAATGTAATATTTTTTACCTTTATTTAAAAAAAATCTCGTTGACATTATTAGATTGGAAACTATTAGATTATTAAATCTATGTATACTTCTCTTTTCCAATCTCTCGCAGCTAAAATGTTATCGATTAAAAGTCCAGACAAACATTTATCTAAATGACAGCAATTTGCTTTTTGTAGCTTTGATTAATTATGTTTTCGAAAATTTGATTTTTACTATTTAGCAAACAAACTTCTATCGAGAAATCAATGCACATTGGCATTACGTTTCGATATGCTATTATCGTTGTTAATATCAGTTAATACCGTTTATTTTTTTTTTTTAATTTTTACTACCTCTTTCGGCTCTGCACCGTTTGCAATTATCGAATCTGTTCTACCTCGAGCCAATATCATTCAGTTTCCATTCAATGGCGCATCATTTTCCACATCTGAAACAAATATCCGATTTCAATGATATCCTACCACTGCCGAGACGAGATAAAATAAGGTCACTTTCTGGTATTCACCCACAGACTTCGAATGATTGCCGCACACGCCATTGTTTCCCTTTATGAGCTGACGTATGTCCCTTTTTGCTCCTGACCTCGGCTATCAGTCATGCAATAACAAACCTAAGCACAATCACAGCTCCTTTATGTCGTCTCTTCAGAATACAGATTACATCATGGTTTTCCTCAGCAAAGTTTGACATGACAAAACGTCAGACATAACTAATGAACGAAATCTCTAATCTCATCAAAGATGAGTATTAACTATGCGCGTGTGTATGCGTTATCATACGTTTATTACTTTTTCAAGTTACATTGTTGGTTTAGCATATTTTAGTTTAATCTGCATTTTAGTTTAGTATATTTTAAAATGCAACGCGAATATATTAGCTAATAAAGAAAGTGTATGATTGAATACAGAGTGTTTTCGTAAAAAAAATATTCAACTTGAGTTTTCTTGTTTAGAAGCAAAATTTATTTTTGTACCGTTTAAACTACAGTAAGATCTCTCTGTATAAGTGTAACGACTGACATGAGGGAAGTATCAGTCATGCGAACTTTCTCAAGTTCGGTCGAAGTTGTCTCAAAACATTATAGAGACTTCACGATTATTAGAACTTTCGTGAAAGCCGTGGCTTTCCGTGTTCTTGCTGTCTCATCAGCAAGTAACCACATCGATGCACTATGCAAGCGCTCCAAGGTCCCTACAATTTCATGCTATGTAACTTCTCCAAGTTAACGTCGTCGTGTATGTTATGTTATTCTTAGTACCGGTAGAAATATAAAGAAAACATTAACTTAACGTTAAGCAAAACGGATTTGTTATTATCTGAACAAAAATTAACAGATTAACGAGGAAGAGTATTTTATATTATGAAATGATTTTTTCGTACATATCTGCTGGATTTATAACAATTATTGTGTATATTTATACAATATTAATTGGTCGACGGTAATTTAAATGCGCTACGGATAAATTTACTTTATTACACGGTAACTAAATTTCCGCGCGTTAAATTTCCCTACAATTAAGTCAAGTTGAAACATTTCAATGTTTTTCTCTCTATAAAATAAAAAAATATATATATTTTCTCAGATATCTCTGTTAAAGCATAATATTGTAACTCTATCAAATAGCACGAATATCTGATTTCTTAATGATGAAAATCTGACATTGTTTCGAATAACATGATGAATTTGAAACTGTAATGAGCGCCTATATACGTAGAGATTTTTGCACAAAATTAATATACCGCGTTGCGTAAACATAATACGCTTCTAAGTATAGAGAAACTTGAGATTTGTTCTACCTATCATCGGTCAAAGTCACGATGAGCTCCGATGAATCGCCGGTAATTGCTTCAATATAGTTTGAATGACGTATGTCGCCGAACTTAGATAGGATTTTCTCCCTATTATTAGAAGTTCGTAATAACAGTCAATTTGGCATAATTTGATTCATTACGAAATAATCATACAGAGCCATAAATCATTTCAAATTAGTTTAGTAATTGACGTGATTGTGACGTCAAAACATCTCTTTTTGTAATAATTTTTATATAATGAAGATGTTAAATATTTACAGTATTATAAGTAATCTATAGGTGTATTACGAAAATATTTTTATTTTTTTATACGGTCGCATAAATTATCTTTATTATTATATAGATAGATGTGTCTGACATTTCTGTAAATTTCTGGTAATATTATGAATATTTAATCTTTGTTACACGACACAACGTGTTCAAAATACAATCAAATATGTCGTTATGTCACGTATAACGTGAAATATCTACTAACGAACTTAGCCAGCTTTTATAACGTGTAAAACATTTCAAAAATGCGATCCATAAATTTTTCGAATATGTAGAGCGTCTCGTGAACACGTTATATGAGCTTCGATTATTTCACATTTTTTAACACGATGGAACAGTAACTATAAAAACTTTTGTCAATTTCTGCTTTCTGAAAACTTATTAAGAAAGAGAATGCTAGTTCGTTACACGACTTTATTACACGATTACATATGATTAATGTCAGCTGTGCGATAGGTACTTAAATGTACGACAAAAATTATTCAGTTATTGTCAAAGTAATCAACCGAGACGATTTTAATCAGATTAACGAGTGCCCTAAATTTCCCTGGAATTAGCCATTTGGCTCGAAATTATTGTTCCGTACGGTCGTTTCAGCATTTTAGGTAAATGTTACAACTGCAACTGGCGCCGCGCCATTATAATACGGACGAACTGCCTACGTGATCGCGCGTGACCCGATGTTGCATCTCCGTTTCGTGGCAGGAACCACGTGTACGCTTGAGTGCGCCGATGCCCACGAATAATGCAAATAGCGAGTGAAAAATGCAGCAGTTCAGACGACCTTAAGCGCGTTGCCGAGAAAAAGCCTTTTACATATACATCCGCTTTTACGTCGTTTCTCACAGGGTGAGACTCGCTTTAAATGTACATTCGAACGAAATCCAAGAAAGCTGATAAATTTTATGTCTCACGAAAGTACATTTTGCAAAATTTTCCGCCTATTCCTTCCCTTTAATCTCTACTTTTTGTACTTTGTATTATAGTAAAGAGAAACGCACCTGCCTCCCTCATATTGCATGTTTGGACAGGTATGATGGAGCACGTGTCTCGTACTTCCTCCTTACTATCAAATGCGGCACGTGCACTTACATGCCAGCAAAATGGATTGTTCATGATTCAAACGGTTTCCCATCTTTCTCTTCAAATTGCAAACAAATTATAATAGATTGCGGATAATCAATTATTCACGTAGCAAAATAGGGAAAGTGCACAATACGTAAATTACGTATTTTCTCAACCGTATAACTAAATTATTAATATAATGCTAGGTCAACGCGTATATTAATGAAAGATCATTTATAAATTCGAGAATAAATGCTATGTCATGAGTTCAGGACGAAGCATCTTAATTAAATATTTCATTGTTTGCAACAGTGTGATTTATTACAATATAACTGTAATAATATAAATAATTTGTACACATATGTCTGCCAGTTGATGGACCGACTTCGTTTATCATTTGACGTGATTTGTTCGGAGGATTTTAAAGTCGATATCGTTCACCTTTCCGCACATTCTTTCCATTCAACCTCATCGGTCACTCGATTTTTCACACCATTTCATTGATCCGAGCAATGTAACGTCGTTCATCTTCATTCCCCTGTGTGACTTCCAAGCGTTTTCCCCCTTCGCCTCGAAGAATTCCCTTCTTTCCCTGGCTTCTACTTACGCGTAATCTATCACTTACCATTCTCACGAAAATCGAACTTTTCACTTTCTGCGCGGTCGCTTTTTTGCGTGCGATGGGCTTAACGGATACTTAACGGCTAAAGAAATATCTTGATTTTATCAATTCTGAGAATTCCAATTGGAGGATTGTTAAAATTTTCAAATGTAATTGCATGATAAATAGAATGTGGAGAATAACGGTTACCAACACAAAAACTTCTTATTGTACTATGCAGAAATATTACATAAGAATTGAGATATTAAAAAATTACCAATATAAAGTCTAATAAGATTAAAATTTCATTCATAGTACGTAGCATATTCTTTCAATAAAAGTTAAATAAGAATTGTGTATTTTTTTCTGTAGTTTTATTTTGGATAGAATTATTTAAAATTGCATAGTAATAATTATTGAATAATTATTTAAAAATGCAGTTGCATTATATTTAAAAATGCGTGTATAATACCTATTATTCCTCATCACATATCCCGGCAGAGAGCTCATATTTCTCTTAAAAAACATTTGGGAAAAGTGTTCATAACAATTGCATTGTTTACTCACTTTATTTTTGCCAAACATGACGAGGAAGCAAAATTCCAGGGAGACCATCCATTAATGCATTAGATTATACGTCATATCATTTACGGGAGAACTTGTCCATTTCGTATTCCGGTCTGCCAGTATATACCGGAACGACAACTGATCTCCCTGCCGGCGAAATAGTTTAAAATGCAGCTGTGTCGACAGGACGGAAACCAATCCTTAGCATAACGAAAACGTGACTGACAATGAGAACGGCGAGGCACGTTTTCGCGAGAAGTCATGTTCCCGTAGAATCGTGCGAAAGATCCAATCTAGCGCGCCATAAGCCGATTCCGCGTCTCCGATAAAGGTGACTCAATTCACTGGTCTAACCCTAAGCCTGGTCCGTCGCTGACCCTGCACTACTGCCGCTAGAACAATCACAGAGTGTTGCCAGCCGACGAAAAGTCAACCATCACGTTCCAATGTCGACCGGCTATTTTCGTTACTCCAGTATTCCAGTTGCCGGAAAATTCTCGCAATATCCGATTTTAAAAACGGTCAACGCCGAAATCCTGTATTCGAAAGATTTATCAGTTTTATGACGATTTTCGTTTTAGACTTACGTATACTTGAAATCTCATACGACAATAACGTTATAATGTAACTGAGATATATTATTGCAAAAAAATTCTATCAACGTCCTATTACTGCACGAATTAAAGGAATAATTTCTCGTTTACTTTTTAATTTATTTTAATATCCGTTGAGACTTTGTGGCAATTGCAGAAAAATCGTGCGAGACATACGAAAGAGCGAGATACGACAAAGAGAATAATCGATTGGACGAAAGTAGATTTATCGTTATTTCTTATTTTACGTTTCCTGCATCTCTATGAAAGTAGAAACGTAGTCGTTTTGCGTAGTCGCTGATTTCTTGCTTTTTATCTTTCTCGGTCTTGTCTACTAGTTTTAAATTTACGAGATACGCTGACTGCAGAAGCGATGAAAAATTTCTTCGTGAAAGAAAAGAAACCCGTCTTCTACGATTCTTATTGTAGCGGTACAAATGTCTGACAGTCTCATTCGTTTAATTCTGCAGTCTCTAAGATTTGATATTAATATTTTATCTAGATATCTCTCGAAACATTCCAAAATTAGTTTTGTTTTCGGAATTAAAATGTTTCGTGAAAAGGTATAAGAATAGAAATTACTTGTTTCATGATATAAATTATGTTTATTAATGTTATAAATTTTGGCAAGATATTAATAAAAAAATATCTTGCCAAAAGTATGACAAACGTTAATTTATTTCTTTAATTTGTACATATAATTATTCTTTTTCTATCTACTTAATTTGGCGTTTAACAAAATATTTCGATAATTACAGAAAATAAAAGTGTAGTTTTTCTTATTCGAGTATTATTTTATTTGCGAAAAAGATGTACTTAAATTATACACATTAATATTTTATAATTATGTTATAATAATTGGTATTAACGCGATATTAACGAGTTGGACTATAGCTGCAAGCGTGCAATCACCCTTTGATCTAAAGATGTTAGAGACAATGTACGCGACTTTACGTACGATGACGAAGAAGCTAAAAATATAATAACGTGACTTGAGTTACGAGAAAATCGCGTACAAAGATAATATCACATGCAGCGTCGAAAAATAGAATGAAAGTTATAAAAGTGTGCGTAGCATCTCGTTTCTGTAAGAGAGAATTTTTACTGCAATCAAAGTATCTTTTAACACTAAAGAAACTTAACGTGCGTGTTTTATCGGCTTTAGTATTTTTCATAATTTACCTGTATTATAGTACCAAAGAATTTATAAATGAAAAATGATGATCTTGCAAATAAAATTAGCGATAATTAGCGAATATTTTTTTTCTTAATATATGTTACTATGATCTTTGTACATTTATTTTTAATTTTTTTTTTCAAATCGTGTTGTCTTTTCATAAGAATAAATTCTTTTCTTTACCTTTTTCATATGAGCAATCACGTACATACATAACACAAATAAACGAAGAAGAAATGTCAGTTTTTAATCAAGGTAAATTGGTACCTAATAATATTTTTGCGTGAATTTTACAATTTTCAGTTTATACGAACAATTTCCAATCATATACATTTAATATTTGTGATTAAAAATTGCATTTTCTTGATTTATGTCAGAAGAATAATCTACAATGCAAACAACTTTTCCCGCAGGGATGATTGATCCGTACAGTCATTTGGGTTGAGCGAACTCACAGATCCGAGCTTAATGCACTTTGAATATTCACACCATCTAAATAGATGCATTCTTGTAAATGATATTGTGATAAATAGTTGAAAATAATCGAACTATAAAGGCATAAAATTAACAAATTTATATTCTAATATATATATCTAAAAAACTTAAACTGAAAACACTATGAAATACAAAAAAAAAACACAGATGATCTTTTAATTAAAAGATATTAGAGATTTTTAATTAAAGTCTATATTTTCTATTGAAAGATCGTCGTTTTTCCTTTAATACCGGAATGATTACTATGTTTAAAGTTTTCTACACGAATGTGTTAATGTGTGACGTGATTATCTTTAAAATATATCGATCACATCTTTGATTGCACGATACCTGACGCAAACGATTCTCTCTCTGCAACATACAACAGGCGAATTTCTATATATTCTCGCCGACAATCGCCACAGTATTTCTAACTAAAAGGTTCCACCGAGTACGTCGAGTGAGCAGAAGGGCGCCACAGAAAGCGAATATACTGCACCAATAAAAGTAGGATAAAGTAACGTATCAAAGGAAGAATGGTCGGGTTATAGTAGAGGCAGATTTCAGCACGCGTAGATATTATTATTGATTCACCTTGCGAAGAAATAAATCTTTTTCTCGGAAATTGTTACCGGTAGTTTACCGTTTTTGTTTAACGACATTCTCCTTTGTGCCCTCGTAATGCCATATTCACCGAATATTGCCAAATAATGCCAGCTACAGATTTTTCCTCTGACGAACAGTATGTATGTACATGAAATTAAGTATTGAATGCTCCGCGTTTATCTCCCTCATTGCTCACAAATTTGCCTTGTAAATTTCAAATTTCTTTTAACTATTACAGATTATATTTAGAAAAAATATTATTATTATTATTAAATATCTTATTTATATAATTATTATGCATATTTTATTATCGTAAATTTAATTGAAGAATGATTATTCACAATTCAATATAAATCGTAACCCGATAAATCACCTACTTTATCTATCTGTAAATTTGTTTATATTTCGTCGCAAGAATTTTATTTATATATTTGTTTATTTTATTGTTACAATTTTTGTTGGTGCTATTTATACACGTGTAATTTCATAGAAAATGTTGCATTGGTATGCACTGCGGAAATAAATAGCGAAAAAGAGATAAACTGTGGCGGTCGGAGTGAACGAGAGAAATAGGTTGTGGCTCTTTCATAGCAAATAAGCCTGAACTTACGGTATTGGCACCGCTCACCGGAATTCATCCGGAACGTTCCTTGGCTACTTCCGGATTACAGAACCGGCCGCGTTATGGAGCTTTCGCGGCAGGTAGATCGAAACCGCAGCATTCTGCGGCGTCGTCGGCGAAATTTGTTTACAGCCCGGAATTCATACAATTCTACGTGCCTCCGCGGCGATTAAATTTTAATGGTCTCCGGCAGATTGTAATTCTCTGTGTAATTAATTTGTGCACGTTGGTCAGTCAAAGAATGTAATGGATTGAGTTGAATAATAACGTCCTGTGTGTGTTACTTATAATGATAGACATTTTCATTTATTTTTATGTCACTACGCATAGAATTTCAGATATTTTAATGTTCTATTTTATATAAAGTTTCCTTGATCCATGGAATTTCTATAAATTTTCTCAGATAACAAATCTTTTTAAGCAATAAATGACTAAAATTGATGAATTTGTATTAATTTCAAATTTTAAGAGTGCAAATAGATAAAAATTTTCCTTTAATTCCAAATAAATGTTAACATAGTTTTTTAACAAAATATTTTAAGATTTAATCATCTATAAATAGTTTAAATTTTGTTAAATTAAGAACTTGATTAAAAGTTAACAATCCTGATAGAAATACAATTTTCCTAGACATCTATCCAATTACTGTTTAGTATTCTCATTAGTTGTAACAATATTGCGTAAGAAATTAACAAAAACTCAATATAATTTTTGTTTAGTGGCTGTGAAACAGTTTTCCTGATAAAAGTATGCGTAAACACCTGTTCAGTTATTATCCTATTCACTTATTGCCAGAATTAATAGAAAGGCTTACATATTAATCAATTGAATCCATTTATTAGCTTTGTTTTTTCCAGTATATGTTATATCTTGATTAGAATTCTAAATCCTAAATAGTTTTACTACTCACAAGGAACATTAGGCAACCCGGAAATTCAAAAAAATCTGAAACTTTGTGTACATATA
>QKQZ01049555.1:0-24270 GCA_003595255.1 Solenopsis fugax
GCTGCTGCTGTTGCAGTCGCTGTTCGACACGAAACGACGCGCCACGGACGCGAATCACGCGGATGCAGCATCGACGTTATTCAAAGCTTCACATACGACCCACCGCGACTGATCACCTCCTACTTCTCTCCGAGTTACACTCTCCTCTCCCTGCCGCCGCCTGCTGTGCTCGAATAATGACTCGACGACAGCGCCATCGGCGTTCCGTTCTGACGACGAGCCACAAGCTACAAGCCGTACCGTGCGTGGTGCGTGTGGTAGGTGGTAGGGTAGAATCACGTTTCGTGTCCCGTTTCGTCCCCGTCGGTTCCGTCGTCGTCGATCCGTCTGCTCACGTCTGCTTGCGGCTGGTCACCATCCAACCATCTTGCCACAATGTTGCGCAGGCGCAGTTTAGCTATTCACGTGACGTGCGCGGACTGCGCGCAGGCGCAGCACTTGACGGCGGCGCAGGGCGATTTGAGCGACTCAGGGCCGCGACGGCCTATGGCCTAAGCAGCAGCCACGAGTGTGACAAAGAAGCTTCGCGATACGTTATTTTTCGCTTCCATACAACGCCAGAGCGACTCGATTACGTAATATCCGTAATATCGTATACGCTTGCAGGGACCGTATTTGAGAGAATACCTTGCTAGATGACCAATGTTTTTACGCGTGCGCAACGTGTCGATTCGTAAAGGATAGCGAGTGACGAGGGAGATGGCAAATTTCATTTTCGTCGACGATCGAGTTACAGACGCGAAAAAAATGTGTTCTCGCACGCCGTTTCGTGTCCATTCTCACAACGCGAATACCGCGTGTTGCACACGTGCTTTTTTTTCATTTTTTTCACAAAAAAAAAGCGATATTCGACGCGACCAAAAACGGCCTTTATTTGTGAAATAAATATTTTAAATATTTTTTCTGAAAATGCAATATAAACTCCAATTGATATATTGGCCTTGTAATAATATCGATATGAAAATTTCTATTTCCTAGAGAAGGATTAATGCTGCTTTAGTAAACCTGTGCTTCTTGCATTTCATTTTTCCTTTTTTTTTCTCCTTGAAGAATGAATTGTGCGAGAAGTTGAGCTAAAAAGAACAAACTCATAAAGTCTCTAAAAACAAATTTTTTTATTGGAAATAACATGCGCAGTATTATATGTGTAGTATCCTGATTAACCATCAGATGGCACATCTTACGAAAGTCTGTAGAGGCCAGAGATTCTTCATCTTATCGTAAAAATATCACGACACTAGCACTTGTGACTTGTTTTTCGCGTTGCCGTGAGTGAGTTCGGAAAATTACGTAATTATTTCATATTTTTGACATTATTTGACGTTTTACTAAAAATTTCGAAATTTAAACATTGATTTTAATATTGAAAAATACTTCAAAGAGCATTCATTACTACACGAAATTGGTTATGTTCCGTTATGTCATACTTATAACAATTACGAATTTTTCAGATTTTTGGTAATATGGGGAAACATTTCGGAAACCTTGCCAAAATCAATGGCGTTGTCTTCTTCCGACTCAGTCCGTATGAGCAGAAAGCCTTTGCAGGAATGATATCTGAAGGGGTACCAAACACCCTTCGTCGCATTCAAGGCAGCATATTCCGCGTTGCACCCTGTAAGCGTATTTAATAGTTACATATTTCATAAAGTCATATTTGTTTTATAATTTAACGCCTTAATGGATAATTCTTTTTGTCGCAGTCTTCATGTTTTCCTACTTGCTTGTGAGTTGGGCGAAAGAGAAGAACCATGCTCTTTCTCGCAAAAATCCCAAGGATTATGAAAACGATACGTGAATATAGGTGAATAAATTTCTGATTAATGACACTTAGTTTTTATTGTGAAATAGCAATTAATGTTAGCTTCAATTCTGAAGTAAAAAAATAAAATGATATTGTTAAGAAATCAATATATTTATACTGAAGATTTTTAATTTCTTCATAAACTCGTTGCTTTCCTCTTTTAAAGCATAGGCAGATATATAAAATGGATATATGGATGTCCAACTAGTTTTTCCAAGGGACTAGATTTCAAATTTTTATCATTGTTCATTAGCTAGACCAATATCTTTAATATAGACTTTAATATAGATTTAGAGTCCATTTTTTTCATTTACTTTTTGTCTCGTTTTAACGAGATGACGGAAAGATGGAAATGTTTTTAGCTTGCAAGTCAAGTTTTGGACAGACCTGAAAGTCGATTACAAATCACACAACTTGGTGAATATTACAAAGCGAACAAATTCACTAGGTATTGATCAATAAATTAATGTGTTAGCAAATTCGCTCACTTGTAATTTTCACCAAGTTGTATGATCCGCAATCGACCCCCTGGTCTAGCAACACAGAAAGGATTTTATGCACTACTTCGAGGTTCTGATGTAGTTTAAATTTCTTATTTTGGAATACGTCGTGGTACCGAACGTTGGGCATCTATGATGTAAAAATAGGGTTGGATAATGATAATGACTAGTTAAGTTAAAAATTATTTACCTATATAAAAGAAAAAAAATTACAAAAGAAAAATACAATCCCATATAAAAAAGAACATTTCTTTATTATTTCATATAAACTGTTACAAATAAAATATTAAATTATTTGATGATTCATGTAATTGCTTTATTATTTAGAGTAATATAACTTAAAAAATTATATTATAATTTAATAATTTAATAATGCTCTCAAAATTAACTTTTAATTTAACTTAATTTTAACGCAACTTTTAACTGACAAATTAGTTTTTAGTTTTAATTACTTTTAATAACTTTTAACGTAGGTAAATTAATTTTATTAGCCATTAACTTTAACTTAATTTAAGTTAAAAAATACATATTAACTTACCCAACCCTGTATAAAAGATAATTAATGCAAGTCATAGAATATTTTATATTTAAATATATCTATTTTATAAAGTAATATATAGAAATATATTGTATATATAATCAACTAAATTATTTATGTAACATATAAATATTCTGTCAATTATCATTATCTTTATAAAAATAGAAAATTTGCAACATTATCAATATTAGTTAGATAAATAATCAAATGTGAATAGACATTATAACAAAATCTCTTACAATTTATTTAAATTTTCAAACTTACTAAATTAATTTTTATATTTCTTAATTTTCCAATTTTTATAAATTTTTAATTGAGATTTAAAAAAAAATCGATCCTGGTTAATAAACTTTCCTTTATATTAGAATATAAAAGTCATTTTCCTTCAAATGATGATACCTATTATTGTACGTGTGCTACTTTAGAATTGTTTTGTTTTTATCGAATACAATATTTAGAAGATTTGTTGTTACAACATTCGTTACATAGGTGCGGCATTATTAAATTGGCCGCCATTTAATCAATCCGATCAATGAAACTTACATTCTCAACAGGTGTTTCCCACCTTTCCTTAAGTTACATTCTTTATAATTTCCCTTTATAACAGGTAGTTCTATTGGTTTGAGATACCGGTCTTCGGATTACTTCGTCTTTCACGACACGTACGGTCCAACTTGATCGCAATACCTGGCGCTGAGCCTCGATTAACGTGCAACTCAGTATATTTATTATCCGATGAGGTATGCAGTTGCAATTATCCGTGTCGTTTTATTTTCGTGAAAAATAAAAAATTAGGATGAAGACAAAAAGATATTTACAATGATGGCTAGAAGGACAAATTGGCCGCGCGCTCGAACACGATCGAATTCGACGTGTATCGACCAATATCGAGTATCGACGTGTATACGGTCCTGAGACATCGCGGCGAAAGTTGCCGAATGCCGATTCGACGGGGGGCCCGACCGACGATGGTGTCCGAGCTCCGAGCGCCATGTCGGTCTCATGGCGTTCAACCAATGGCACGTCGCGTTACCTGTGCGGCGCACCTGAGGCCTGAGGAGGCAGGTAAGGACGGTGGTGGCGGTGCGCGGTGCGTCGATCGATCGAGCGGTGGATGATCGTGGATCACGCCTCACGGATGGATTAGTCGCCGGAGTATTCGCGGTCGAGCATGTTCGGGACGTAGGTCCGCCGCGCTCGTTCGCCTTCTCTGTCGCCTCGGCCTCGGAATTGAGTGCTTCCCTCTCTCCCCTTCGCCCCTGGCCTTCTCCGTCTCCTGGTGCGTGTGTGTGCGCGTAACGCGTGCGGTGCGTTGCGTTGTGAAAAATTTGTAAATAAGGTAAGCGATCCCGTTTGTCGCACGTTCGTTTTACGGGCGTACGAAAGATGTATCGAGGAAACACGATATCCACGATACTGCGGAAATCATGATGCGAGGAAGTGCGAGAGAGCGCGAGGCCGCCGTCGTCGTAACGCTCTAAACGGTTACACCGTTGCAACGCCGCGGCGCCGCGCCGCGCCGAGACGAATCCGTCCGGTCGCGCACACCTGTTGCCGTCTTCCGGAGCGTGCATGGCCGCATTGCGTGCCACGTACGGCGTGCCTCGAGCCTCGATGTACTTCGATATGCCTTGCTTGGTCTGCGATCGACGAGAGGACGCACGGCAGATAAAAATCACGCAGACGAAAGGTGTGCTCGCTCGCGCTCGCTCGCGCTCGCTCGCGCTGCATGCCGTCCGTCGTCCGCTCTGATGCATACGCGCTGAATTAACTCTTGAGCACGTCACGTTCAATGGCATCATGCATTTTAACTCCGGATCACGTCATCGACGTGAGCTTCGTAGTGCGCGAGTACTACGTAAGGGAGGAAACGAAAAACGTATAGACAATATAAAAAAAAAAGAAAAAGAACGGGGACAGAATTGAATTTTATTCGCTCGAGTCCGAATCGCGTCATCCATGCAAAGTTCAGTATACGCGAACGAAATTGAGAAAGGACACGAGATTAATGCTTTTTGCGCGCGTCGACATTGCGATTTAATTCTGTATTTATTGACGCAAAATTTGTAGCACGATACTCACCATCTCGGAGAGATGCAAATAGTGAAAAAGAAAAAATATAGAATCTTCTCAGTCTCCACGATATTTTGCTTTCTAGCATCGGGTTTTGCTTTAAATCGCCTTTTAATTCAAAATTATTAATTGAAGAATTTGCATTACGAAGGTATAATGTGTAAGATTGTACAAATAAAGATAACAAATTAACGATTCGCCTATTATCGAGTGAATCATGAATGTGAATCATACGTTTTGTTTTACTTATAACGTAAACTTAAACTAAAAGATGTGTACGTAATATTTTTTTTTCCAGTTTCATAGCATTTCGAGAAATAATTCGATATATTTCTGAACATCGAAAATTATGACAGATAATTCTATTAAAAAATCGAGCATGATTAATAGGATACTACTACGTTTTCGACATTAAAACGAGCTTATTCAGAACCGTCGCGAGGCGCAACTAATTAATTAAGAATCGAAGAATGCTATTTAAAATTGAACTTCCTAATTGGACGATACGGAGTCTTAATTGTTGGATAATTCATTGTATCTAGAGCGCATTTCTTGATTTCTCTCAAGCTTCTTCGCGTAATTAAACATTTCTTCATTAAATCATTAAAAGAAATGTGTAATAGCTAAAATCATTATATTTTTATTAGTTTTTGTTACTGGGACAAGCTTATAAATCTAAAATCTAAAATTGTAAGACTATAAAATCAACAATCAAATTAAAATAATATCGTTTCATGAAAAAGTTATTAACCCAATTGTAAAGCCGGTATTCATAGTCATAGTCGATTCTTATATTTAAGATCGTCTCAAGTACTATCTTAAAATGTCATCAACCAATCACAGAATCGTATTAGCATCTTAAGATATTACTCAAAACGATCTTGAAATAAAAGATTCGAATTATGAATATCGGCCTAAGACTTCCAAAAGTATACATATATATACAATATATAGTTTCATTAAATGTATAAATGAGATTTCTTTAATGGAAAAATACTTTCCGACCATGTGACCTCAAAAATCAATCGTAAAGATTATTCGTTATATATGGCACAAATGTGACAAAAACGATAATGACACACGTTATCTATATCTCGCGACATCGATCGCTATAGCCATTGTAATATCGATTCCCTAATTATTATTGGACTATCATTATCGTGATCTAATGATTCATTGATCGTCGACTTTCGATCATCTCCATTTTTAGTCTATCTCGCGATTGTAAAACGCGTAATCTCCATTCGCTCTTATCCGATTAGCCAATTACAAGCTTTTAATCAAATTCGAATCGCAATTTCATAATTCCATCATATTTATTATCTATAAATAACAGTTATATGTATGGGTAATAGCTAACTACGTAGCACATAACTTGAACAGTTTTAATTTTATTCTACTTTTTATATTCAAAATAAAAATTAAATATATAAGTAAATTACATACAGTAATTTCATACGATGCGAATACTCATCCCGTGAAGATGAGTTACATACAATTATACATTTCTCCTTTATAAAACAGCCACAGTTTCATATTTTGTCTCTATTTTTTTTTTTTTCCAAATAGCGTATAAATTGTGTCAAGTAATTATCTTAAAAGATTGTTATCGCGTTTGTCAAGGCTAAAGAAGTGGCAGTTAGGCGCACAGCACAGCACAGCACAGCACAGCACACAGCATCTCGTGAAGAGGGATCGATAGTCTGGCGATATCTATTCGGAGTTTGGAGCCACACGAGAATGATAATGTCGGCGCCTTTTCATTGAGCAGGTATAAGTCCACGACGAACGTGTCTTGTAAGGCGAGAAGAGCAATAAACATCTCCAAGTTCCCCGTTAGGTCTCGGCTCCCCCAGGCTCCCCGCCCGTGACATTTACGAGTTGCATTCCTGTCGCGGCGCGACTGTATTGTTCCTTTTTAATCGGTAATGGTGCGCATAATCGTTGTCGAGTCCTCCTCTCTCGCGAAACTCTTATCTCGCAAAGACGTACGTCATGACATATTATTGCCGAGATCGCGTGCATGCGTTATTTACATTCGGTGGTCGGATACGCGCGCGCCATCCTCGTCGTCGTCGTCGTCATCGTCGTCGAGATCAGGCAAAAACTTGTCAAGAACTGACGAGGATGAATTTCTTCAATCTCTGCAACGTGCCGAGAGAAAATGGAGAAAATTTACAACGCCGGCCGGCATTGTATAGCGATCCAAGTCGTCGTCGCGTCGTCGCGTCGTCGCGTCCCACTGTCGAACGACACCTGTAATTCACGCCTACGAAATGCCTACGTGATCTCCTACGTGATGGAACCAATGATGTCGTGACACGGATCACGAATGCTTATTATTGACTACGCATGGATCGATTCGAATGCTGTCAATGCAGGATTTATCGACTTTCTCGAAACATGACACGTTCCTCGTCTGTGTGTGTTAATTGATGAATTAATTCGTAAATATTTTGAATTGACAAACTCTTATTTAACTGCTCTGAATCAATATCGCTAAATAGAATTCTAATGCAACATTTGAAGAATTTGAACAATTCCTTCTACGAAAACAAAACAAAGTTTAGTACTTTTATTCGTATTTTAATTAAATATATTATTGTAGTGCAAAGTAGTTTCGTATATTTCTGTCTAATTTCGCGTTTGCCTTTAATATCGCCTAGTTCTCATTCTAGCGTATGTATGGAAAATGTAGTTTCACGTAGCAGTAGTTTGTTGACCTCTTAGTACATCTGTGATTCCGTGACACACATTGCGAATATTTATCAGCTTCGTATCCATTGGTGTAATTTTTCATGCACCACCTGTCCATCGCGCGAGTAATGCCAACATCTTTTTGATTCTCTAGAAATATTATTATATAATTATACAGTCTATACGTATATTTTTTGTCTTATTGCAAATTGATTATTTCAATACATTTCATGTTATATAGCTCACTTGGGACATTACATAAATCAGTTTAGTTAATATGGTTACTCGCTAGACAGTTTTTTGGCAAACTGTTTCGTAGCGAAAATTACCAATCGATATCGATATTTCGCTCCATTTTTATTACACCTGTTGGAACAGCGCGAAGAACGTATAACTAACTTTTAGTTGAGTCAAGTCAATTTATCGCAACGCTGTGACCTTTAAGTATGCATTCGGTATCATCAGTGCATTCCTCGTGAAATTGTTCGCGAAATCGTAAAGTTTTTACGTTTCTGCAGACGTATAACATTACACTACGAGAGAGAGAGAGAGAGAGATGAAAGTACCGCAAGTGCGAGCTAAGTTTGCCATTGTGAAAATTGCCTTAAATGCATTTTTATTATTCTCGTGGGCTTTTTTCGTTTCATCTCTCTTTTTCTGCCTGCGGGCTCCGCTATCTCGAAAACGTCGTTATATGCAATCGACATACGGGCATTGCATTCCATATGAACATTTTTTTCGAAAGATTGTTTACGCTCATGAACGAGTCCTTTTGATGTTGATTGCATATACTTACATATATGTGCATGCATACGTGCATTTCTCAAATATGCCGCTGATATTCGCATCTGAGCGAAAGGCAATTCTCTGTCTGCTAATTCTGACAGCTTTGACAATTTCGTAATTTCGCAATGTATCTGTACGATTATGGTGTATGTGTGAAAATCATATATAGATATATATTTTTTAAATATGTTCTCTGATTATATATATAAAATTTGTAATTATTAGATTGTTAATTGTTAATCCACACATGGGATAAATTATATTAATGACATTATTATATTTTACGCACAATACTTAAAATCAATCACATTATTACATATATATTTAAATTTTTCTATAGCTAGTGTTCTTTATAATCATAGAATATTTTACATTACCGGTTATTTGCTTTGGGTAAAATTATTAGAAAGGCCACATAGAGTCGGTCGATCGCATCAAGAACTACGAGATCTCTACTACAAGTTCATTAAACTCCAGCACGCACCTTTATGCGATGAAAATTAGCGTAAAGTGTACAATTAAAATTAATATTCTTTCGATCATGGAATGTAATTATCTCAAGTAATCTCGAATCGATGAAATTAAACGTATGCTGTACAAATTAGGTTCGTTCGACAAACACATAACCGAACACAAGAATGGAATTGATCCTTGGCGATTAATCAGCGAACCGAGAGCAGTCGAGTGAAAAGTTCATTCGCGCGCCGCGATTCGGTCCATTCACTGCAAAACTCGTTCGCAACAAGACGCGAACAGATCGCCGTAGATATGCGAGGTGCATTGCTAACTTTCTTTCTACTTTTTCATCCTTCATATAGACTCACGATACTCACGTCCGCGATGTATTTACTTTCAACGTGTCTTACCGGCTCGGCATCGGCACAGCCGCGGCCGGCGCAGTGCTGATCTTAGTTCCGTGTGAAAATATCGTTTATCGAAGGTTATTCTTCCATCAAGTCGACAGTCGACATAAGTTTTTTTTTTTTTTTTTTTATGAAAGACAATGTTACGTGTTCCCAGAGTATTAAACACATGTTTAAGCAAATGTAAATAATTAAACGATCGATTATAACTAACGAATATTGGCGAAATATTGATTTGTTTCTGGATGTCTGATTGCAATTGTGCGTGAGTTATTAGCATTGAACATCTTCCACGCTTTCTACGATTTGCATGTGCATCCCACATACGTCCCATGTATATAAAGTTAACATATGTTGACGAACAGTATTAAGTAATAATTGCGAAACGTTCAAGGAGGATGGCATAATATTCACGCATGATTGCTTTGTCTTTATACCCAAGTCGCGATATTAACATTTCATCAAATAATTATATAACTGTGTTAAAAAGATAATCAAAACTTAGGAAAGTTTACGAATTATAACAAAATTAAGAGTTTGATAAGAATTATAAACATTAATCAATGACGTTGATGGAAGGCTAGGGTAACATGCGCGATATTTGTCGCGTGAACAGTTACGGCTGCATGTACCGGTGCCAATACCTTTTCCACGTTTTCTGCGATTTGCATACACGCCTACTGCATACGACTTGTAAAATCGCCTTAATTGCGCAGCTATGCCCCAGTAATATAATACAAAAAATAAAAATTACCATCGCGATAATATTACTCGGTCGCAGCACGCGAGCTTAGATCGCGCACAAACGAAATCGCTGGATGAATGTGAAGATTGAAAGGCATGCGGAGATTAAGATGCCGTTATAATATACTAATTTATAAAAGAAAAACAGAGAGAGAGAGAGAGAATGTTGACGATTATTAAACGAAAATTTATTAGAACGGTAGTGTAGCGAGCGCGACAACTACTTTTGCTAACTAGTGTGAAAATTTAAAAATTGACTCTTTGATATTTTCATTTTATGTCAATTTTAATTCATCATTTATTTGTAGAGACGGATAGAGGAAAATGGAAAGAGTGATGGAGATGGATCATAATCGAGACATTCTCCCCGATTACGTTTTCTCGAGCGCGCGATGCAACACGCGCACGTGTATGTGCGTCCAGACGTAATTGCGGCTCGTGCTGCATTCCCCAGGCTGATTCTTGAGGTGCGCCGTGACTTCGATAAACCTCAATTCCATAAAAGAGTGGTATGCGAGGCAACGTCCCCGGCCGAGAAATTTGTCTATATCTGAAAAGCGGAAGGATATAAAATTCAAACAATTCTCACTTTTTTGGGAGGAAAAAAAAACAGAAAAAAAAAATTATTTAGAATCTTTAGAACAAATTCTGTAACTTGCAGAATTCGTTGTGCATTTAACGTTAATTATGACGATACTTTTGGGCTTATTCTTCTCTGCTTCTCAGATATATAATTAGCGAGACGTTAAAGATGAATGAGGATGCGTTTTCTCGAGATTAAATCGTGTCATCGTTTATTTTACAAGCTTTTGACACAACACGTTGCGTTTCTTATCTATCGGCTTTTGCTGTAGAATATGCCGTAGAAAATACGGAATTTATGCCTTCGTTAACGGAATGTCCATATAAGGTGGATATAAAGTGCATCGTAAAATGTGCATCATCTCGATTTATCATTGCGTTCGCGCTCGCACACACGAGTAACAAAATACTTGCTCGCATTCCCTTCCGTCGCCAGTGCGTGGAACATCTCGAGCATGTCCAAGGTTGTTAACCCATTGGCATGGGCGAAAATTGCGGTTTACAATTTTCCGCTGTATGAAAATAGTTTGTGCGATGCGAATATCTGAATGAAAATAGAACATTACGCGAAAAATCTTATGACTTATTCAGATATTTTATTTTTCCTGATGAATATATAACAAGTAAAATTCACGTTGAATAAGATTCCGTACAAGTTCGTATTTTGCAAAGCAATAACGTAGAAATGAGAGAACGAGCAATTGTTTTAATTAAAAAATAATAAACTTTTTTCTATTTCATATAAATTAGGAGACTGTTTTAACTTATACAGTTCATCAGTTCAAAATTCACGTTCTTTGTTTTCCCAGATTTGTAATCAAATTGGAAAAACTGGTACATGTGCAATGCTGAATGAAAATTTACAGAATATCGAAAGGAATATCACTAGAAAGCGAGAGAAAGAGAAATAGGCGATTAAATCTTAATTTGTAGAAAATTAATTTGTATATTTATCTACTCTTGAACGAGTGGACGAAATATGTAATGGTTCCAAGGTTAAATCGTTCGTAGGTGTCAAGTACTCCCTCAAGGCCGTGAATACACGATATTACGCATTCTATGACTGAATTTTTTTGTACGTGGGGTGTTTCTGTATCAATAAATAATTATGTTAAAATTTGTCGCGAAGTGCATGACGCATACATACAATACTTTTAGTACACTCATCCATTTTATTCTTTTTCCACATCTTATAGATGTCTAAAAGTGCATCTTTCCGGCGATGTAAAGTTATACTCTAAATGAGAATTTCAATGTAATGTTCGTTTCATATGCTATTATTCTGATACAAAATTTGTATAATCCAATCTTTATAAAGTTTTACAAAGCAATATCTCAAATATGCGAAATCTCTATCGCATTTTACATTTATTCCTCGAGATTACGACATTTTATTAATTGATTTACATTTGCTTCTCGACTTTGGAAAAATGATCAAATTTCGTCAACTCTCGTTAATGCATCTCGAATGTATGTTATTTTAAATTCTAATAATTTGTTAATTTCTATTGACTCGTTTTCTCGTATATCTTCAGGAAATATTGATTCCTAAATAGGGAGTCTCGACTATACGGGAAAATATAGAATTCAGAGCATCGATGAGGAATTCTCGGCATGTAGGATCGAAACGCATTGGTAACTTTAGTCTCGTGGCGAAGCATACAACCAAAGCCCACTCACCTTCTTTCCTTTTCCCTTCCCTTTTTGCCGTGACTGCTGTGTGTTAAGCCTCCGTCGAGATCCTTAGGCCAGTATTAGAACCGCACTGCGAACAGGAATTCTTTCACGTTGAGTCGTAGCTACCTACAAGTGCGTGAGAACTCGCCGGCGAAATAGTTATATTTAATATCTCGTACCATCTGTAATTTTATTATGCGTTTCCCCTCATTTTTACAATTGTTCGTGTTCCGCTGTATTAATGTCATTCCTTTTTTCAACTTAAACTTGAGTTAAAAATAAGGAAGTAAACATAAAATATATAATTAATATATAAAAAATAACTAAATGTGCATACGTATTTGGGCTGAAATACTTTTGATAAAACTGGTCGGAAAGATACAATATTATAGTTTTAGTCTCGAGAGAAAATGACTTGGAAAAAATCTTAGCAACATGTTGAAAAGCAAAAAGATTAAACTAGATGATGTATTTTATTAAACTTTTGCGCCAAAAAATGTTGACACAAAATTGACCGACGAATCCACAGAACAAAAATGTAATACGTGACATATACGATTCACCCTACATCCGACAACCGACGATTCGATAACAAGAGATATAGAATTCTCAGGTAGCAAGATTTTTGTCTCAAAAAACTTATTCTTCTATTGAATATAGGATGTCGGACACAGTCTGAAGAATAAGTTTTTTCCTGCAAGTATAGGAAGCATAGGAATGTAATGTACAAAATTTGAGACCCTCTATACACTATTATTATTATTATTATTATTACTACTTCTGTTATCTTTATGTATAGAGTTCATTCATTTATCGAGCGCACTCGCTAATTTTTTTTATTAGTAAGCAGTCAAGATAGCAATTTAATTTAAGAAAAATACACACAATAATCTTTTCTACAATATATTGATGCGAATGCAACTTGTGTTTCGATATTGAAGACATGAGTTGCATCCACCCATCGTCTCTACCGATGCAATGACGATCCTAAACGCTTTTATCAAATCATGTATCGTTAGTTGCGCAATACTATCAACATGATGGCACACGGTATAATTCTGTGACCCAAATTCGCTAGTACGTAAAATTATATTATACTTTAATGAAGTGACTACTACAGACTAGACTGACTACTAAAAGTAGTTCTATTTTTTTCTTTTTCTGTCTCACCCTGTACAAAATGTTGAAACGTATAAAATGTTTTATAAAACATTATCATAATAATTTATCTGGGCTCACCGGATATCAAGTCGAATAATATATAAAGTAATCATGAATTATTTCGAAATTCAAAATACTTGAAATAATCAAAACGTGTAAGCGTATTCAGATTATTAATTTATATCTCTGTTCCTGATTAAGTCACAAATACACGTATATGTATGTCTATACGTGCACGTTTTTACATACGTTAATGCTTATTTATGTTGATATTATATCGTAAACTATATATATGTAATATGGATGATCGTTCAACATAAATCTCTAAATTTATATACACGATTTATTATTCGTATACTAAGAAATTTTTAATAATTTCTAATGTACTATATATAAGCATTTTTTAACTATATCGTAATTACATAACCATTAATCGATGCAAAGAATAATTTAGTCCGTATTAATAGCATCACCTCTACTTGTCATCGTGCGAATGACAACCGGTCGGTGTGCCTGTCACATAACAATGCTTTCTTTACGTTCTCACGATATCTAATCCCATCGTAAATTGCAAAATTGCCTTCGAACAACTTGCCGACGTCGGTGAAAGCGAATCGAAATTACTTATCGTTTAACAAGAATCTCTTTATTACTAATTCCTATGTGCCGAATAGATTTACGTTTAGCGGCTGATTTAGCTGCCGAATCATTAAAGAATCGCGAGCGAAAACTTTGAAGCGAAACGCCTGACCGCTTGCACGATTAGAAGCGCTTGTTTGCACTTTCGAAACTATAAACGGATTCAGCCAGCTAAACAATTAAATCACAATTTAATGACTCGAAAAATGCTTATCCCAATAGAGTTGATAAAAGATCCATACAAGTAGAAAAAAACTTGAAGAAAATTTTCGACAGATTTTCTCGCTGTTCTTGAAATATTATTACCACTCGTGTAGAAGGTTGTTGCGAGATAATGATAATTTTATATGCAAATCACTGTTACTTTTATTTTATTTCAACTATTCGTGTTTGTAGACATACAAATCGCTGCAATTAATTTATTTTTCGGGAAGCTTCGAAAGTTTTATAAATGTCTTAGATTTAATATTTTTTTGTATATTATTCTTTTCCTATAAAATGGATCGCAATAATGTCATAAGAAACGTATAGTTTTTTTTCACCATTGGGTTTACGTTCACGTAAACTCGTTAATACGACTTATGAAAGAGCAATCAATCGTCACGCAGTTACGCAAATGCGATTGACAACTCGCAGTTGTCGAACGTATTTACGGAACTCATTGAAGAAGTATTTTATGCTACGTGGTATCACGCGAGGCTCGTTACACGAGGCGTTAAATAAAATTATTAGAATGCGTACAAGAACCTTGATTTCACACCGATGCGATCTACAGAGTAAAATACATATGTATCTGACATGGATTTTTATTTTTTACATACATACTATGCATTTATTTTATATACATATAAAATCGATAAATTTAGATTTATATATTACACCCTCACATCCTTTTCTTCTTTTAATTCATCGAATACTTTTCAAGTAGTTACTCGTCTGCTTGTGCGGTTAAAACTAGAAATGACTATGGAGGAATTTCTCTTGGAACAAATTCAGAATTTCACATTCTTTGCACATAGCTATGCAAAAACGAATCGTCAGTTTCTCTTCCATCGATGAGCGTTTGACGCATACATGTGACGCATCAATTTACACATACGATAAATCTTTTCGCTTTGAAAATGAAGAAAAAAAAATACTGCTACGACATCCATTTTACAGCTTTGAAATTACTTGTACCATACGCAAAATTTCAGCGAAATATTTTTCCTTACAGCCAAATTATATGCACACATGAATTAATTTTATTTTAATTAATTTTTTCATGAATATTTTAATATATAAAAAATAATAATTTACGTAGAAATGTACAATATTTGAGTAACATTAAGTAAGTTATCTAAAAATTATACTTCAATTGATAGTTGCGTCAATCCTGTAGATTATTTCCAATAAATAGTGATAATATATTACGCAAAATGTTACGTTAAAGAATGTGATATTTAAGAAATTTCAAGACACGTTAATCGTGCATAAGAATTGCGTTTAATGCAACTACGAAACAGGTATAGAAGGAAGTGAAAAGTGGACGAGGTTGCTTGCGCTCGCGCGTGAGTTAAACGGCAGCGGAGTGTCCGGCAAACGATTAGCTCCATGAGCGTAAAGTTTCACCTTTAAAAATGAAGTTTAGTAAAGAGGCCGAGAGAGAGAAGAGAGAAGGAGGAGGAGGAGGAGGAGGAGGAGGAGACGCGGACGAGGACGAGGACGAGGAATTTCAGACATGTCTGGCAAACGAATTAAACTCATTGGAATTTCACTTCGGCGAGAGGTAAAGGGGCTGCTGCTTTCCGCTGGCACTTTCTTAGCCAAGTATGGCACTGCTGACCCGATAGCCGGACGTATATTGCGACGTGCGACGTGCAAAAATCGACGTTAGTCATTAAGTATTATTGAACCCGCTGACTACTCCGCGCCTGGCAACGCAACAATATCCTTAACAATTAACTGCACGATCCGAAAGGAAAAGACGGCCAAAGACGGCGAAACTGCCGCGCTGCGCCGGGCGCGCATAAATTTAACGGACCTTTGCGAACGCGAACTGACGCCATGGCCAACTCCAAAGACCAATTAAGATTTTCGTACGCCCTTCCTCGCCCGTGACGAATTATTACCTGACACATAATTCAAAGCCTCTTTTAGCGATACGTTTCGTAATGGGAACTTTGGCTCCTCTGTTTCAGTTATAATCAGCGGTACATCCTGGCCGTTACCATGCCGTACTACAACAGTGGTCACAGCCCCGCTTATAACAAAGGTGAGCAACCTGCTCGTTTGGATTATACTGTGGAATTAAAAAGCTAATTACACTTTGAAATAAATTATCATTCACTAATGTACCGTTTGTCTGACAATTTCATCTCGTTACCACGAATCTCAGGCAAAATAAAGATGAAAACTTGCCAAGTATAAATACTAAGTATAAGTAGTCCACAAAATTGAATGAAATAACAAAAATTGAGTAAATTTAAATATCGTATGTCATATCCTTTGCTTAAATATCTTTGCCCAGTATTTTAGGGGATATAATAAAGGATTGAAAAAAGTATTGAAAAAGAAATCATTTTTTTTAAGATTATGCAAATTAATGTAAAAGAATTGAATGAAAATTTTTATGACCCTTTGTATATTGTCCTATAGGAATGAAGAAACGAAAAATATATAAAGAAGAATTTTCTGAATGATTTTTAATTATATTAAAGACGAGTCTCACCTTTCAGATGGCGGCTCTAGTGGGCCGTCGAGTACTTCTGGTGGTCGCGCCAGCAGCTCGGAGCCGACGTATATGATGGAGCACTTGGCCACGTTCACCGTCACGAAGGAAACCGGTATTGTTTATCCGGCGGATGGTATGCGCCGCCTCCTACAGCTGGAGAAAAGCAATGGTATCTGGAGTCAAAAAATGCAGCTCCGTCTCGAGCGAAACTGGGTCCTTATCATGGACAACGAAACAGGGGTAATTTTTCTCTTTTACACCATACAGGTTCTACCGTAAATACACGGCACCCGGAAAACATGTTTACGGAACTTAACGATCCTTTTAATTAAATCCATATGTTTTATATATCGCGTCTCCGATCCTCGACATAAAGAATTACTATACTCTTCAAGGACATAATAAAAAGTGATGTCGTAAACGAAATTAATTGTTTGACATTAATGAGGATCAACGTGTCAATTTGCTATATCTCGTGAGAAAGTAGATTGTCCGCAAAATTAAAGTTGCAGTTTCATCTAACAATGTACGATTGAAAATTTCAGGCCATCATGGAGCGGTTTCCGGCTTCGTTGATACAAGAACCAACGGCATTTACGTCGAGAGATCCCATGGAGATGTACAACAACATTTTGGTGTTTACGGTGGCTGACGATAGTGGCTCCGGTCAGCGAGCGGAGATGCACATATTCCAATGCCAGAGTGTATCGGCGCAGGACCTCGTCGAAGATCTGAAAATGCTGCAAATGGGAAAATTGGTCACAGGTGGCTCGCCTCGGGGTCCTAGAGGACACATTCCACCACCACCTGCTTTACCGCCTCCAGAACCACCCTTGAACGGCGTCAGCGTCAGGGAACAGGTGTCTGCTTTCAATGCGGCAAATGGTATGTAATTAGAAGAAAAGTAATATTTTCTATCGCAAAAAAAATGTTTAGATCAATTTTTATCATTAATTAATTTAAAATACAATTGACACAAATAGAAAAATCGCAAAGTCATAATAATATTTGCGCTCTATTTAGTGTAATTGACGCTTTACGAGAGGGCGGGAGGAGGGTGAGTTCTTGAATAAATAATAATGTTATAATCTTAGTATGTCTTTGTGTGAATTTAACATAGCAGATGGGCAGACGGACATGTCCCGTGAGGAGAACAACGACGAGGTATCGTCGACATCATCGGAGAAGTACGAACGCGACGTAACGATTCTGAATCACTGCTTCGACGACATCGAGAAGTTTATCGCGCGTCTACAGCACGCAGCTGCCGCATCTCGGGAGCTAGAGCGTCGACGACGTAACAGAAAGTCAAAGAAGAGAAACCTCGGCGACGGTATGTTAACGATGAGAGCAAAGCCACCGCCTGAGATGGAGTTCATCGATATCTTTCAGAAGTTTAAGCTTTCGTTCAACCTCCTGGCCAAACTCAAAGCTCATATCCATGATCCCAATGCTCCGGAACTCGTACACTTTCTCTTCACGCCGCTTGCGCTTATCGTGGACGCCTCTCACGATACTAATTACGATCCGAATTTACCCAGTAAAGTGGTATCGCCGCTTCTCACGCGAGAAGCGGTCAATTTGCTGATAAACTGCGTCACTAGCAAAGAGACCGAGCTATGGCACTCTCTGGGCGACACGTGGTTAATTCCGCGTGACCAATGGAAAGGACACGTCCCGCCGTATCATCCAATGTTCATGGACGGCTGGTCGCCAGAGTATCCCATTCCCGAGGACAGGGATCACGATCATTTGGCGTCTTTGTTGAATGCAGATAAACAAAAGAGGGACGAGTTACCGGAACAACAGAACGATCCTTATTACAATCACCGCGATGTGGATGAATCGCATTACAGCAGTGATTATTTGGAGTATGAGAGCCGAGAGGAGCGTGGTGGTAACGAATATTTCGACAGGAATTATGGCCCGAGTTCGGAATTGTACGGTCGCGAGGAGAGAGTGGATCAGACCAGGGCGCATAGTGACATTTCCGTGGATTCGATCGAGAGAGCTCCCAGAGCGGTCGCCGGTATAGAGAGAGCGCAGGAGGCTTGGCTGGATGAATTGGTAGCACGCCACGCTAAGATCGTGCAAGTCACTTATCCACGAACCGCGAACAACGACAAGGAGCTTACGGTGGTCAGAGGCGAATATCTGGAAATCCTTGATGACAGCAGAAAATGGTGGAAAGCGAGAAACTCTCGAGGGCAAGTCGCTCATGTGCCGCACACCATCGTTACACCGCACAATCCTGCTACTCATTCTGCTGACAATGATGTCTTTAATAACCCTCTATACACCAGCAGATATCCAAGGCAGGGGCACGGCTATAATTATGAGGTGAGACTCATTAAGAGGTGAACACACCTTCAAATAGCTTGTCGATGAATAATGGGCAAGACAAGAAATGTACATATATGCTAACATATTTGTGGACAGTTGTATGCAAAAAAAAGGAATATAATTCTGACGGATTGTTATATATTAATATGAAATAGTAATATAAGATAACAATATAGATGTGAGACACATAACTACAGTAATGAATTAAGAATCTTGTATTAATATTGTATCTTAATCAAAGTGTACAACTTTACATTGAAACACGTCGCAGTGTATTTTACATATTACAAAAGACAGGGTTTATTCACTCCTTGACATATAATTTAGAATTATGTAGATATATTAGGATAGAACTAATTATAAATTTCACGTATTTGTAATAATAGAATTGATTCTGTATCACAGGATTCAGAGATAGAGAGAACCAGCACTAGTCCAGGTCCGGAAGCCACTCATCGAACACATGCGATTCCACCGCCAGCTCCTGCTGATTGGGTGAGAAAGGAAAGACTTGGGAAAAAAGGTGAATTTCGGTATTTTTAAGTCATTTATCCAGTTCGCGATTGTGTATACCTCCTATTTTTATTGAATTTGAGCAATTTCTGAGAATTAGAACAGTGTTGAGCTATAAATTTCAGTTTTCATCGCCTCTTATATAAAGAAGGCTTGATTTTTTTTTAGCAATAACGAATGTCTTCCAAAATCGATAGGCATTGTCTTGATTGACATGATCACGATATTAAAGTCGATATATTAAATCTAACAAATCTAATATACATAAGAGATAAGGGAACGCGCATCATGTTAGACTGTAAACGAACTGTAGCATAATTAACTGTTAGATCATCGTTTAATTAGCTTTTCAATTAATATACTCGTGAAGGAATATTGTAATATCTGATGATTTTCTTTCAAACATGTACATATGTGAACGTGGACTATGTGAGCCATTTATACGATTGCAACAGGGGCGTGGTATTCTAAGTTCTTAGCAAATATTTTGATATATATATGTGTATATATATATATATATACACATGATATATATATATACATATATATATCAAAATATTTGCATAGAGTGACACCGGTAAATTTTGGTTTTTTTACATATAAGTATATTTCGCATCCTTGCGTTACAAGGCCATTGTCTATCTCTGTCTTGCATGACTTACCATATTGCAACAAACTATATGGTCATTGAAAAGGTTAACAAATATGAAAGCTTCTATATACGTCAAGTAATAATTCATTCAATTTGATATGTAAATTCATTTACAATAATCTTTATTTTCGTTTATTTCAAACATATAGATTCATTATTTTGTTAACTTTCCTGTATCATTATCATAAATGTATCGTTATCACAGATGCGGAGATAGTGATCAATGATAATCAGAAATAAAAGCGCAATGGCGATATAACAAAGATATCGAGGAGAATTACTTCTCATATCAATATGACGTATTGTCAAACACGTTGTATAAAAGTTAAGATTTTTGTACGTTTAGTGTGTGAAATTAATTGATAAGCCGTTTAATAATGAGATCTGTTAGTTATTGGGTAGCAGGGACTATCAACCACATATAAAAGCATTTAATTAAATCACAAGTCTCGCAACGCGCTTAATTAAGTGAAAATATCAATAATTGTCCAGCATTTAACGTGGTTGAGAGTTACCAACTAGTTTCTAATACTATATTTCTCATAATTGATTGTTTCGTCACATATATGTTATCTTCTGTATTTATCAACTAACCAAATCTAGCTGTGTAGTTTATAACGACAGGAAGAAAAATTGATATACATATTACTCTAAACTCTGAGAATATTACTTTTAGACGTTAACCTGCTAAGAGCGAATATTTTCTTCCATTAAAAAGTACTTATACTGATAAAACAATGCAAGTTATATATGGAATAAGTAATCATGCCTACATGCAAACGATTAAATTAGTTGGGACGATATAATATCTATATTAGATATATATTTTAAATTATAACCGTTGAAATTATAACTGTGTTTGTCCTTTGTCCTTACTGGGGCTTCATTGCGAGAAAAAATTCTACGATTTCGATAAAAGCTTTTGATAAGAATTTCGTCTGAGAGAATGTGCAGAAAAGGGAAAAGCAGAAAATGTCTTTTCTGATACCACAATATGGTTTTTACGTTCATTTCTTTGTTTTATCAATAGCTTTTATTGACGTAGCAGATCTTTTTGCCGATCCTGCTTGTACGTGTCATTGTCGCATGCATTTTGTATGTATCAATGTAAATAAGCTTGTACAAATGATCGAAAGGAATACGAGGAAAGAGGGAGGAATGACAGAGAAGAAAGATATATATGATAAATTATCGTAAAGTTTAAAAATATGAGAAATGCAGAAAGACGAAAAATTGGCGAAATCATCTGTAATCAGTCTCCGATGTGATTTATATCAATTTCATTGTAACAATTAACATGAGATCAAAAGTTTCTGCCGATGATATATTTCTAACTCTCAAAATCTTTTCTGTCGAAAAAAAAAAAAGAAAAAGTACAAGCGTAAAACACGGAAACAATGTTATCGAATTGATTGCTATATCGTTATTTTTTGCGACTTTGCATTATTTATTGTCACATATATTTAAACCTATATCAAAGTGTTGACTTAAACGAGGTAATAACTAGTCGACCAAGAAGTCAATGAGCAATATATTAAACGTGGACAAGCAGTACAAGCTCGTGTTATTCTTTCTCTGTTACAGATACATTTTCTTCATATTTCTTTATTTATTGTTAGATTGTGATGTTATATCGAAATTATATCGATAAAAAACTCTTTACAATATGGCAATTTAAAAACGTGACGTATATTTTTAGGATTTAGAATGTATAAAAATAAAAAGAGTAAAAGACCGCGTTGTCTCTCTTATCTTTTTAGATCGCGATCGAAATATTAGGCATTTATGTGTATGTCCATGGGCCGGGAATGCGATCCGTCAGTATTTTATTACATTGTAATTTTTTTATGTGTACATCACTTATTATATTAATAAACATTGTACTTGTGCGAGGAATCGTCGTCGTCCCCATCATTCTTCTCGTCTCCTGCGAATCGCAACAATTATTAAACGTAATGCTAATGTCATTTCGCTATATTTTATCCAAAGATATTTTGTTCAGTGTAGTGATCGAAACACACAACTTGTGTAACGTGCATATATGATGTATAACAATTTATTATCTCGATATTAGTAAAACTTCCAAACTGTAGAATCTAAGATATTATATGGCGCTAAATTATATATGCTTAGTGTTTGTCCAATATATTTAAGATTGTGTGTAATTTGTGTCAAAGCTTTGGGGTAAGTTATAGCCTTTCCATGTATTTTAATAGCTCGTCTATATTGGCATCATGCATTATGATTTATTCGTGAACAAATAAAATATTCGTGAGAAATAATTTCTCATCTCGCAATCATAATTACATGCAAATTAATTTTGTAAAATTATTTTACAGACGACATTAGTGCGTACAACGGAACCATCAGTAATAGCAATAGATCTAGCACTTCTTCCACTGAAAGTACCTCTCAGTCGAAGGGAAAGCTTAATACGCAAAAAAGCATCGTCGAAGTGCACTCGCCACCTCGCGATATAATACTAGATGTAATACCTGACAAGCAAGCTTTACCGTCTGCACTAACACTACAATTACTCGCATCGAAATCGATGCCAACGCTACCTGCATCGGAATCAGTACGAACATTACCCACTTCGAAATCAGCATCAACATTATCTATGTTGAAATCAGTACCAATATTACCTCCGACACCTCCACCACTTCCACCACCGCCAACGCCAATATTAGGATCTATTCCAGTGCTTCAAACTCAAAAATCTGCGCCGTCAACTTTTACGTTTAATAAAGCGGAAGCTTCCAAAAGTACTAAATCTTCTAATGGTGAGTAACTTTAGCTACTAGTCGTTTTATTTTGTTAATCCCTCTTATATTTAAAAAAATCCAATTTATAATGGAATGGATCATGCAATTAAATATATTTAAATGAAAATGTTTATAATTAGCAATTATTATCAATTATATATATTGAATATATTTGTGACATACTTCAAAAAGACATTTCCAATCAAGAAGAAGTTCAAAAGGAGCTTAAATTTGTCCTGAGGATATTTCGAGAGAAGAAAGCGAATTCCCCTACTGATAACAACACGCAGGATATTTGGTTGAACCAACACTCAACTCCTCAGGAAGTTCAAACTTGGTTAGCAGCCAAGGGATTTTCGCAAAAGTACACAGAATACACATAATTCTGATATGAGTAATGGAACTCGTGATCTAGTCATTGCTCACTATACAAGTATATATTTTACTTGCAGAATTTGCAAACAGTTGGAAAATATAAATGGCACGGAATTGTTTAATTTATCACGACGGCGATTGGAGCAATTGTGCGGACTATCCGAAGGAAGCAGACTTAATGGGCAATTAACTTTAGCGAAAAATGAATGTGAGGTAAGTGTACTTTAATGAAAAAATTTTGGAATGTTTATATTTTTTTCATTATTCTTTCAGTATAAAACCGCTCGATCGTCAGAGCTGAAACAAATTTTAGAAAAAGCGCGTCGAAGAGCAGAGGAGTTAAACGATAAGGATGAAGTAAAAAAGTGAATTGTACTGTTTTCTATGTGAACCGAAATGCTGGAATAGGAATGATGCAAATATCGAAGTGATACGTGCAAGTGCTTCGTTGTCATTACAAATTTAGAAAATTGGAAGATAAAATACAATAAATGTATATATTTTTTCGTAATTTTTCATAGGGAGATAAAATACAATCGAAAAAATATTATAGAATTATTTTATTTTATCTTACACACATATTTTGTGATAATTATTTATTAAATATGAGTTTAAAAAATATCGTGTATCAAAAATTTTTAGCAAGCTGGCAAGCATGCGCTATATATACAATAAATTAGCTGTAATGTTCTTTTTTGCGAGCAATATTATATTTTAAAGAACTTACTCATAGAAAGAGACAGAGAAAAATATCAGTTTCTAAGTGCGTTATTTGCATCAATTTAATTTAAAATGAATTTATTGTTTGCACACTCACATTCACACCACTCTATTTTATATATATA
>QKQZ01049565.1:0-17344 GCA_003595255.1 Solenopsis fugax
TATATATATATATATATATATATATATATGTATACGACGAAATAAGAGACTTTCTGAATTACAATTAGAAAACGCAGCTGCTGATCTACGTGTTACACTTTTCATTATATTCATGAAAGAAAAACATTTTATTGCGATTGCGTGTAAAGTGTCCTTACGACATATGGAGCGACCGCGGGTGTCTCTCCTTCTTTGATTAAATTGCTTACATGTTAGACGTTAACTTCTCACGTTAAATCCGCCTCGTCGCATAGAATTTCTGTAAGTACTCATCTAGTCGGTTCAAATCTGCGCGAGATCGTATGCCATCCGCTGAAATAGATTAATCATGTGTCCGACCATTATGCCAACTCCTATTCGCTACACGAAGTAACATAATTCCTACCATTAGTACACCATTAACCGTGTTTGCTGCATTTTTTTTCAGTAAATCCCTGATTAGTATCTTTCGTTGCAATTTATCCCGAGGACGTTGCGTCCCGACGACATGGTCGGGAAACTGACGACGATGACGATGACGAGGACGAGAGAAGCGGGACGGGCCAGGGGGGCTTCTTCCTTGATTGGCGCGCGCATTAACTCTCTTTCTCCTCGATCGGACTCACCTCGTTCTGCAGCAGCTCGAATTTCGGGCTCAAGCTCGGCAACATGCCCCTGGTGCTCGTTTTGATTTGACTGTACTTGTTGTAGATGTCCAGCGATTTCTTGCGATCCATCTCGAGTGTCTCCTCGATCAACCGCGGCGGGATGCTGCCCGCTCGTTTGTGACTCGGCACGAAGACGCTGCCTTCCGGTTTGCGCACCGTCGCCGCCGTCTTGTCCCCCTTGTGCTCCGGCGTCAGCGTGCCGTTACCCAGTTTACGCTGCTGCTCCTGGAACGCGTCCTCCTGAACGTCGTCCTTCAGCAGCACGCCGGTTATCACGGGCTTGTTGTTCTCTGCCTTGCTGATGAAGTCGTTGCTCAGAGCCTTCTGCTCCATAATCTCGAGTTTGTTGGGCGTTGTGCCATTCACCTGGAGATTCGGATTCGATCGCACGGCATCCGGGAAAATGTCCATCTCCAACGAGTCCTCCCGTATCGCCGCGTTGACAACGTCTTCCAAGGACGATATATTTTTTGATTTTTCGAAGAACTGCGGCTGAAAGAAAACGGACACTTTCCGTGTTACAAGGATCTTTTCTCTCTCTGATTAATATGTACATATATTCTCTGGCATTTACCGTTATCTAGATAAAGAAATAGCTTCATCTTATCTTTAGCTAAATTATAATAATATAGTATATTATCTTCATTTTTATTTTAAATAAAAAAAGCTAAATAAATGTTATTTAAGTCTTCTTAGATTATTTAAAATAATGTGTACAATAACGAAAATGAAATACACATTGTTCAACTTTCAAGTTAATATTTATCCTAACAGAAAAATTTTCAAAGTGATAACGAGGGTTGCATTCTGAAATTTACTGCTAGTAAACTACTGAGAGACTACAGTATACGTAATGAATTACAGATTTTTAATGCTGGCTTTTAATATATCGGAACGCAGCCCAGATTGCACAGATCAGTAGTGCAATATATAGATTGGCCCAAAACTTTTAGAATGAATTTTGTCACTCATTATAAAATGTGAGTTATATATTCTAATTTTTAACTTTGATTTTTATATTTGCATGTTGATTCAAATCCAAAGAGGAATATCTTTTGTTAGATTATTTGAAGAATTTTTGTTTTTAAGAAATAAAAGGATGAACATATTGTGTTCTTCATATCTTAAATTGTTTTGCACAATAATGATATTATCTAAAAATTATTTAGATAAAATTTTATGTAACTAAATTAAAATTAAATCATCTTTATAAGATACCTTTACATGTAATTTAGCTTATCTTTATTTAGATAATTTCAAGTTATCTGAGCTCAACATTGGTACTCTCTAAATCTTATAAAGTAAAAATCATTCTAAAAGAATAAAAATTGAACTTGCGTCTGTTTGAGTGATTTTTGTCACTAATAAAAATAAAAATTTGCTCCTATAGAAATTCAGTCCGGAGTGAATTTTGACTCCTACAGAGGCCTAGTTTACATCGAGCACTTGATACTTCTACTAACTAGTAACTTTCTATTAAATTATCTTAATTTCGACAATAAATTTAAAGAATAGTATATTAAGCTGGTATAATATGAATCAAGATAATTAATTAAATATATGTATCATGTATACATTTACACGCATTGTCGAAATTAAGATAATTTAATAGAAAGTTACTAGTTAGTACGCGTATCAAGTGTTCGGTAAACTAGGACAGACAATTACACAAACAGAAACTCATTTTTCACTTTACGAAATTTAGAGAGTAGTATGAGATTTCAGACACAAATTAATGTCAATATGTTAAAAAAATTAAAAAAATGTCAATATACAATATTAAAGAAATTGAAGGAATTTTTCAATATCAATAATTTTAATGTTTTAGTGAATTAAATCTCTAAAATGATAAATTGATAACAAATTTTTTTTTAACTGGTAACAAAATATTTTTTAATCTTAATTAAACTTACTTAACTAACTTAACAAAAAAAAATCGTGACGAGTAATCCATGCTTGAAAGAATAAATATTAGTTGTCGATACACAATTGTTTCAGAGGTCTATTCTTTTATTTTATATTAAAATTAATGAAATAAAGTGTGATACACACACAAAACAAGAATTCGGACGAATCAACTAATTTCTTTATTTACTTACACTTTTGTTCTCCTCTTCTTCCTCCTCCTCCTCACTAGTGAAATTTTTAGAATCGTCTAACAGAATCTTTTCTATATCCGGCGACTTGTCGAATTCCACCCATTTCGATCGTCCTTCCAATTTCCTCGATAGCATATCGGACTCGTAACTACCACCGTACATGGGGTAACCAAGGTGTCCGGAATCGTATTCGACTTGATTGCCGTAGCGGTAACTGGGATTGGCCGAACCTTGACTGGATATCGAAAGGTCTGACTGTGACAGACCGGTATTGGTGCTCCCAAACAGTCGCGTATTTTCGAAACCTGTATGAGAAACGACGAATAGAAAATAAATCACAGAAACAGGGGGTTACATGCATCATGAGAATAATCACCTGAAGATTTGTCGTCTGGTATTTCCTCCCTGTGCACCAGAGCCTGTTGATCGGTGACACCGGTATTCACATCGTTGGACGACCCTTTGTTACCCTCCGTTTCTTCCTTGTCATAATCCGGCGGTACTTCGACCACAAACGAACCGCTGTCTTTATATCTCGACGTGGGTTTGTTATCCTCCATTGTTACCTAAGAGCAAAATAATAGCGAAATATATATCACACATATTATCTCTTCGCAATTCAACCAGGAAAGACCCAGGCGAATTTTCAATTTTATTCTACCTCAAATTCGGACACATACAATAAATAAAATAAATGTGAAAAACGTTTTAGGTCAAACAATTGTGAAATTGTATTCTGGAATATTGGAAGAATGTACCAGAATTTTTTCCGATTTTTTGAAAATCCAAAAACTCTTTAAACAAAAAAACTATCAGACACCATTAAAATATGAAAAAAAAACATTGAACTATGGAGGGTTATGAAATATAACATTTTTTGTTTTACCTTTGTCAAAAATTAATGAGCTAAGATCCACCTACTTAATAAGATACATCAATAAAACTAAATAAGATCTACTTTAAAAACTCTATTCAATTTTATAGTTTTTAAAAAATAAAATTAAATCTTATTCAGAATTCTAGATATACACACCGAGTTTCTCAGACCTCAATAAAATTTCAAAATTTTATTATTGATAAATTAATAAATAGGCATATTATGAAATTAAAAAAAAGAGTCTCTTCAACAACAGCAGGGACAGTCAGTTGTTGCTAAGTTATGTCTGTCAGGGGTCTGTCAGACCTCAGTGTGTTATACATAAATAAATTTTTGTGAGTAAATAAATATTCTTATTTATTTTATTTTGAATTGATACTGTAAATTCGTTTGTAAATTTGTTTAAAATAAACAATATCCAATTATTTTTTTAAATTATTTTTTTCTTTTAATATATATGCTTGTAAACAGTAGTGAATAGAATTTGTTACTTCAAATTTTAACTAACAAGAAAAGGCACAGAAATGTCCTCCGATTTTGATCAGCTTTAATTATGTTGTAGTACGGATCAAAATAAGGGACACGTATTTTTTTATATGTGCCCGTTTTTACTTTTAGGGGGTGAAATGATACTTTGAAAAAAATCGGTATTTTTTTTCGAAGCGACTATTGTCAAAACTATAAGAGATAGAAATAAATGTTCTAAATGAAAGTTGAATGTCTTGAAGAGTACTTTATAACAGTCATAAAAAATTTTTTAAATTTAAAATTAATCCTTAGCTGACATTATATTGGATTTGATTGGATTGATATTTTACCACATATGGGTGTACGTCACCAGATCATTTTCAATTGCGTATATCTCGGTACGTAATGCATAGAATTTGAACAATTTTTTTTTAATTGATACGTTAGAAGATCAAGAAGAAGAGTATGTGTAAATGGGTGCAAAAATCTAAAAGTTGAACATATTTGAAATATTCAGAAGAGAAGGAGCGAACGATTTATGCCAAGTATTTTTGTAAACAGTCCGGATATACGACACCCAGTGTGTCAGCTGAGGGTTAAAAAAATTTTTTTTAGCTCTGTTATAAAGTACTCTTCAACTTTCATTCAGAATATTTTTTTCTAATAATTAAGTTAAAATAAGATTCTGTTAAAATTTCGAAATTAATTAAAGAATAAGAGATACATATTCATATACGCAAAAGTAATACGTGCAATGAGCATTATTTACTCAATGCAGAATAATTATTGTTTAATAGTTAAAAAAAAAATTAAAAATACAGTGTAACATGAATTTTTCATTCAAGTCAGGACGAAATCTCCGATTAAATTCAAAATTTATTATTCTGGCCAAACGTTCCAATTCTCCCACGAGAATTCATGCGTATCTACTCAGTCCATTATCTTTTTCCTTTTTTTCTTTCCTTTTTAACACAGGCCCGAGTTACAGACCCGAATCGGCTCCACGCCTTTTCCTTGTTCGAAAGTTGGGGCACTTTATATAGGTACATACATGCGGGAAGAATGGATTGAATCGGAGCGCGAGTAGAGCATTTAGAGAGATCGGGGTGGAAAATGAGGAAGCGTGCGAGACAGACGATAGAAGGAGCAGGAGAAGGAGGGGGAAGAGGATGCACCGCGGTCAGAGAGGAAGAGGAAACGTCGTAGGTGTCGGTCGAGACGAGCGGCTCGACGGACGGATTTCGAGACGGAATCCTCGACGCGAACGAGCCTCCACGAGTAAGACGAGGCCGTAAGTAGGACGGTAGGTGGGGGCAAAATTGCCCGGTAACCTCCGACCTTACCAGGGTCGGCCAAGTTCGATAATTACGAATCTACTCCGCACAGCCTGAAAACGAGCCAGTCTCTGACCCGGTTATTGCTGACTCCGACTAACAACGAGTTTCGCTTCGCAGCCTCGTCGCTTAGGGTAAAAACGTGGAAGAAAACGAAGAGATTTATGTAAGCGACGTCTCGTTTACAGCAACAATATGCCGGAAATTTTTGTGTAACGATTTACGTACCGCACGTTCCTCCGTCTCTACGATAAGATGATTGTTCTTGAGCGTAAGGGTGATAATGTTCCCGTTCGCGTTCTTGCTGGTATGATTACCGGAAGTGGTGGTAGTGGTATATTCCATCACGGCCGCCGCCGGGGCAACATTTACATCCTCCATCACCTCCGTTTCGCACATGTATCGGCGGGGTGCTTCTAGGCCATTCACCAACTGAAATGCAAAGAAATACATTCACGCGATAAAGAAAAAATTTTGAACATTTCATTCATTAAAACGGTCATTGAGATAAAACCGTTATATGTGTAATACAAGCAAAATCGACAAAAGATCGAGAAACGATCATAGTAGAATCTAAGTGCCCAAATAATATTTCTTACGGTCCCTAAAAAATTAGATAGATTAATAAAGAAAGGAAAAGATGACTTGTAAATGCCGCGGAAAAAACAGAAATAGTATATAGTTTTGAATGTATCGAATGTGATGCATTGTACATCGAACAAACAAAACGATATTTGACAACTCGTGTTTGGAACATAAAAATGATGTTAAGAAACATGAAAGTGTCCATTCAGTTGGTAACAAACGTTGGCTTATTAATAATCATGATTTTAATCAGCACCTCGAATTTTACATTTTATAAAAGAAACAGAACAAAGAAAGAGATTGCTGAAATGTTTTTTTATAAAAAAAAAAATACAAACACAATTAACCTACAGAAGGATGTCGAGAATTAAAATTAAATTTACAATAGAATAATAAAATACATTTAATGTTTGTCTTTCTGTTTGGAACTGTTAGTCGCACTTATTCGTTTGACAATGATATACACGTTTTTAACTTGTGCTGACGTTTTCTGTAATTTTTAATACCTTGACGAAGTTTAATTGTTTTACACACTTTTGATAATAGAAACATGTAAGTTCAGCGAACATTTTTGTTAATTTTTGTACTTATAGTATGTTATTTTTAATATCGAACTTTTGGATTTTTTGGTAAGAATTCATTGTCGGATGTGTTTCCTTGATTTATTTATTATAATGTCTATATTGCAACCGATTCACTTGAAAAGGACCTAAATGTAAAGTCGAAACGTTGTGAATTCATTTTATTAATAAATTCATTTCGCCAGCGAGTTGTTCGAATTTTGATTTATTAATATTTCTTATATGATTTTATATGTACATTTTCTAATTCTTCGAACTCCACGCCGTTATTTTCAGACTTAAAACGTAGCTCTTACATTGAACTAGAAAAGTAATATCACAATATTAAATTAATAATTTAATAATACTGATGCTAACGAGTATTTATAAGATTCCCGAAATTTCATTCATCACTTTGGCACGTAAAGTGAAATCTTGACGAGGGTAAAACTCATAAGAGCACAGGAAACTGCAAAAAAATACATTTTCTCTTTCGCCGATTATTAAAATTTACAAAGAGTCCACGTTTTTATTAACTTTTCCTTTTTCTTTCTATAAAAAAAGAATCAGCGTTATATTTCTATCTTTGAGATAGAAATTGACGGCAAACTTTGAAAACCTTGTAGCATGATTAATGTCTGCCAGAAGAATAAAACTGAAAAAACTGGGTATTTCTGTTCCTTTCAAAAATATGAAAAAAAAAGATCACAATGAGATATTAATATTCTAAATTTTTCGACAAAATAAAATTAAGGAGAAAACCCGGTTTTCCCATTTTTTCCCTAAAAATGCGAAAATACGACTGTGATAATGATAGCGGACTTTATTGAATTACTTATTAAAACTCTAAAACTTTTAAGATAGAAGACAATAAAGGTGACGTTATCTTAAAAGAAAGAAGGACGGAAAATACTGCGAGGAGAAAAGACCGGAAGAAACCGTTTCTTTCCCCCAAATTTCTGAGAATTTTTCCGAGTTAAGAACACTACCGTGACGCGCTCGCAAGACGGCGTGATTTTTAGGCGATCACCGAGAATGACTTGCGCAGGATACGGGAGATTTAGTTACAGTCGATGCGCGCGAGGCTGTCCCAATTTACGAAACGCGCGCAAGAGGGATACAGCGGCGTGAGAGAGGAGGAAGGGAAGAAGGGAACGTCTCGTTCAGTTTTTTATCTATCACGTCGCGAAAAGGCCATCTCGCATGCAAGTAGGTGTTCGCGTGTAAGCGTTCACCTATACGCGCGCAGATGCATGCCGGTTACGTCGTTCTCCGAGTGCCTTGTGCCAAAGGGTACTGAACCTGACCCAAGGGGCATTGCTCTTGTGCTGCGTCTCTCCGTTCCTTTTCTGTTAGATCGCTACACACACCGGTCGTCACGTTAGCCAAAGCGAGCAGGTATCATTGCGAGGCCCGGGCTCGGTACTCGCGGATGGCAGTTGAAAATACGCGCCGAAACACGGAGCGTGCAATGTATGTACAAAGCGCTACGCGCTTATTTATCGTCGTTGGGCGCGCGCGTGCTCGTCCTCTAAGTCGATTCGATGAAATTCTACGCTATGATACATTCACAGATCGTATAGCCACCTGTCCCAGATCGAGCTCTGTCATCCTCTACACGTAGGCCGTGCGGAAATTTTATTCGAAGCGCATACAGACCGTTACACAAAACAGATCCTTTCTTTTTCTTTTCTAAAAGAGATTGACGTAGAATCGCTATTTTTATACACGGAAAGAACGGCTTTTTTCAAGTATCTAAAAGTTAAGTCTGATACAGACCTGAAAATAACTTTGGTAGACGTTCTAGGACGCTATCAAACTGGTTGTTAAAATGTCAAAACTTTTTGCAACTCATCTCACTTGAACGTCCTAATTATTTTCACAGATTTGCATCTAAATTTCTAGATAGGTATTTTAGTAGAATTATTTTATTGGTGCATATATAATATAAATAATATTAAGCTGGAGAAATTTTAGCGAGGAAAACCAGGGAATCAATCTGCTCTTTTGATTGAAATCCGCTCCTTTTTTAGAAATAAATTATCCACTAAAACTTTCTATAAAATTTAATATTTGTTATCGGAATATACCGATATATAGTTTAATGATGAAAGTAATCCCAAAGTATTTTTCAATACTTTCATATACCTTTCAGGCAAGTTATAGATTCCGGTGCGATAGAAAGACTGGTCTTTTCTTGCGATGAATTCTTCAAGCCATTTTCTTCAACTTTTATAAATTTTTTGTCCGACAAAGCGCTACATCGAACGGAATAAATGACAATCTGAAGGCGCTATATCCGGTGCGAGATAAAACCTCCAAGTTTCAATAGTGTATCTTACACGAGACAGAACATTATCATGCAGCAATTTGATTGGGCGACGACTTTCTCCTATCATCGCTAGTTGCAGATACATTATTGTAACTTGAATGGAATTTCACCGCACTCGGCATACTTAGCGTACTTCAAATTATTTCTTTCGTTTAGCACTCTTTAGCACTCTGACAAAAAATTTATAAAAGTTGAAAAAATGATGAACAGTCAATCTGGAATCTATAATTTGGTCAAAAAGAGATTGAAAGTAAAATTAAAAAATAATAGGGATTACTTTTATGATTAAACTATATCAATATATTTCAATAGTAAATACCGAATTTCATAAAAAAATGGATTATTTATTTGTACACCTTTTCTTAAAACCATATATTTTAATACAAGGATTTGTTTAATTGTTTTGTTTAAGTAAAAATATTTATTTTTAAGTAAATAAACATATTATCTTAAGTATATAATTTTTTATTTTTACATTTTTTACATTTAAATAATAATTTTACAAATAAGCTAATAATATTATTAAACTTAATTAAAATGTTTTCTTAGATTAAAAAATCTGATAATTTTGAATTTAAAAATAATCTAAATATTTTCTAGAACTGTAAGAAAAAAATTACTTGATTAAAAGTTATTCTATTTACATAAATATTTCTATTTAAATATTTAAAATATTTTTATATATAACTTGACTGCAAGTAAATAAGCTATTAAAACCCACTGAGTAAATAATTTTTTATGTTAAATTTATTTTTTTGTTTTAAGAGATTTTTTTCTCCATGATAAAATATTGCTTTAGGACGTGGTAGATATTTATAAGTTTTACAAGTTTCGAAAAAATTGTCGAAAAACTCGTCCAGTTTATAAAGATTGATCCACGAATCGTTTTTATTTACATATATTTGAAGCATCGACACGTATCGAGAAAAGGATACATCGTATAGATGAGTTTTGATCAGTTCTTATGTCTCATATATGCGGCCTTTGCTGCGAATCGGTCGGTCAAATATTACATACTAAATAGGATTGCGAGAATCAATTAATCAATAATTTTTGCGTATTTTAATCTTTAGAAAAAAAATTGCGTTACAAATTGATAATATACGTCCGTGAATCGACATGTAATCTTTAAAGTCTTTAAAAATGACACCTGCAAATTTTTACGCGAAAAATTATATAACGCAGTCTTCTAGAACACAACCGTAATAATTTATTAATACGAAACACGATTAACATTAGACAGCGTTTGATAGATAAGAGTTTATCATTAATCGACGTTAATTTATTTTTAATTAAGTACAATTTAACTACAAAATTAATTGAATTTCCGATACGCGGGCGCGCCTTTGAAATGGAGACTAATCGTTCCAAAATACTGCCAACAGGTTACGGGAAATTGGCAGATATAACGACCATGCTATAGATGTAAATCTACTTGTGTACTTGTGTGAAACTGTAATATACCTAGGTTAAACGAGTTCGTATTGAGTCATATCCACCGCTTCTAGCGGATATCCAAGTACTAAGCACACTCAAGGACATTCGTCGCTTTGCGTCTGGTTTTTTTTGCTAACACCGTTAGAGGTGGCAGACGGTCACGACGAATAGAAGACGTTAATAAGAGAATGTTCTATATATACAATGATCGAATACACGGTATTACGTAGACAAATATAATTTTTTCATTTCGCAATGACTATGCTAGAGTTGCTTGATTGTCTTTCTTGAATATGTGAAAAATTATTGTACATATTTCGTCGGATATTTTAATCTGTTATTATATCTATATTGATTTTAAAGTTTAAACATTAAATAATTACCATAGATTTCAAAATAATATTAATTTTGTAATTAGTTTACGAAAATATTGATTTTTAACAAGAGTTAAATTTAATTATGTGAAATCAATTATTGCAATTGATTTGCAAGATGTTTTTTTAATTAATCTAAATATTGAATTTCATGATTATTATAGATAAAAATAATGTTCGACAAAATTTGACTATTTTTTACATCACGAATGTGTGTATTTCTGCTTGTTGCAAAAACGAATTTGTTTACAGAATTATTTTATCACATCACCTTTTTTAGTTATTTTAGCTCAAAGATAGCCCAAAATGCCATTTTTGATACTTTGAAATCCAATTTTCACAAAAATATGACGTGATACAGTAATTTTATTAGTAAATTTATTTACAGCGGTAAAATATTTATAAGAATTATCTTGTGTATCATCTTTGTAATCTAAAAGCCATTTGATATTATTATCAATACAAGATATATTAAAACCATATCAGGCAATAAAGGATTAAAAGACACTTATAAAAATTACTTATAGAAGATATTTATGGGCGAATATTTTCAATACTTTTATTACAATCAGATATGCAGTTATCCGTAGATAGATCTGTAGATAATTAATTCTACAATTTTTATTTCGCCCATTAGACGCCCGCCTACTACTTAATTATATTGTCTCCTAAATATATTAATGAATAATCAATATATGTCAATACTCATATTTTAATCGGACTTTTTAATCGGTTATTATAGCTACTATGAAGTGTGAGTATTATACATCATTAAATAATCAAAAATTAACGGCAAAATAACGAGCAAAATTGAAGTACGTCTTTAAAGTGTAGATATTTTTTTTTTTCGAATATATTTAGATACTCTAATTATTCTATTTCAATTCGAACTTTTTGACTTGCATAGAGACTTCTTCAGCGAATGTTCGCAACTTGCGGTTAAGAGATTTAGCGGTATAACATTAGGAAGTGTGTTCTATCGCAAATTATAAAATTTTTTTAAATATTCTAACACTAACATAAATGGACACAGCGAACCTAATAAAACACTATTAAGTTTTTTTAAATTACAGAATAAAAAAGAGAGGCCACATCACGTTGGAAGTATAACGTCATATACGTAAAATCTTATAATAAATAAAATAAAATAACAGAAATACGGGTTTGAGTCAGTGTGTAATAATAAAACTTCAATGTGATCAAGTGCAAAAAATTCATTATCTATTCTTCGTTTGATGGCGAGAATAGGTTGAGTCCGATTATTTACGAGGTTATCAAAAAACATGAGAATCAGATAAAATTCTAAAAGATAAAATATTCGTAAGCGTGTAAGGCTCTATTCGCTGCGATGTAAATACGATTATAATTTTATACAAAAATGAGGTGTTTCTAGGCGGATATCTTAAGTGGTGCGAATTATGTATGTATGTGAGTTATACTTTATAATTTGATATTAGTCCGTCTGTACGAAGTCTGATAGAAGACTGTGTGGATAGTGTTTTGATATGTATACAATATGTGCGAGTCATACATGCGCAGGTTAACGACTTGTAAATACTTTTAGATTTACATTTTCGAGAGCATCAAGTTTATGGAAATGCGATTTATCGAGCAACTCTGTATCTATATTCAAATTAATACCGTTCTGTTCTTTTATTTCCGAGATGATACATCTCGGAAATAAGCCTTTTATAATAATTGGGTTCTGAGTGAAGAATCCTTGCATTTTCCTAATCAAAAGTGTGGTCATTTATTTTATGTTTATTGTATTCCGAAATGACCGAGTATTTGTTCGGATCTAATTTTATATTATTTCTGTATTTTTTTATTCTTGTTTTCAATTGTCTCTTGGTTTGCCCAACATAAGCTGCATTGCAATCTTTGCAACAGATTTTATAGATAACGTTGCTGTTATAGTGTTGGTTTATGTCCTTGTGTACTTTGATGAATTTGTTTAATTTATTAAAGCTATAACCTATTGTAAATTCGTTTTTATTCACCGAGGTATATATCACCGAGGTGATATTAATTCAGAGATGCTTCTTATGTATGAGAAAACTCAGAGTTTCTTTTTCTCGGAAAACATAATTCCGTCGCGTTTTTTTTAAACGCAAGTTGCGAACATTCGCTGAAAAAGATTGTGCAAATCGAAGTTCGAATTTGAATAGAATAATTAGAGTATCTGGATATATTCGAAAATAAATGAAATATCTACACATTAAAGGCGTACTTTAGTTTTGATCGTTAATCTTCTATTGATTACGTTTGTAAATAGAACATGACTTTTATCATTCATTAAATGACTAATATAATACCAACTTCAGAGAAAAAAAAATGTAAATTAGAGCTACTAGTTATTATTAGATGTAAATAGTGACTGTTAAAAAAATAATTATAGTTGTGATTGCACTATAATTGTGATTGCATTTACTACATAAAAATATTTTATTTTTATTATTCATTTTTTGATATTTTATTTTATTAATATTTGGAATTCTCATAATTTATAGTAAAATTTTTGCATAGTTGATAGAACTATAAACACAAGGTTATCATTACTAACTTTATAGCAGTAATTATAAAAATGAAACTCCTACTCGTAATTATTTTACTACGTAATTATAATTAAAAATACCAAACAATCTTTTCTCAATGTTCGTAAATTTTTTTAACAAAAATATTGATTTATAATAAAATCTACATTTGTTTAGATAAATTTAATTAGCATAATTAAATTGAAAAATGTTTTATTATTTCAAATTATAATTTAAATACAATATCGCACTTGATAAGCATAAGTTCTTATAAATTCGTGATATATATTAAAATTATTTCTTTTTTACGAGAAATCTGTATCAAGTATAGAACATTATGATAAAAAATAAACAAGAAACATAATATTACATATTTATAAATTGTGATTATTATTTAGTTTCGGAATTGTCTTACTTGTTTAAAAGAAACGACAGCGAGAGAAGAAGAGGCTAAGTAGATCGGACGGAATAGTATATAGCGGATGGAACGTGCGTTAGTTGAAGTACCCAAAAGTAGCGTGGATATTCGATTCGTGACGCATCTTTTAACGATACCGTTAGAGGTCCCAGACGGTCAAAATTGTCTAGTCTCTCTCTATTCAGCAGACCTTGGCTTTACGAATAGATAGCCATGAACTGTATAAAAGTGGCCTTGAATTGTTTCATCATTTAAAGCAATCTAAAATCTGATTACATATTATTACCGCGGTACCTAAGTCGATTAAGTCGTAGAATAAATTACCGTCGTCCAGCCAAACATCGTGTAATTATCAAAGAAATATTAAACTAGAAAGAGGAGGGAAAAAGGAAGAAAAGAGGAAAGATCGTATAAATGTAAAAAAATTAACTCGTCTAAAGTATGATAGACATAAATGAATAATAAACAAAGGGGAAGGGGTGTTCTCCAGCTGCGTACACAAGCGACACAGTGCTTTCCAACTATAACACAAGTCGACACAGTCATGCATAGCTAAAATGCTAAAAGTGTGATAGTTTTATGTCACTTCATAGATATCGGATTTTTACATTTGATATCAATTAATGGAGCAGATGCCGGTTTTCCTAGCAAATATTCTTAATCTCAATTTCTGCGCGATTTTGAAAATAAAGTCGAATGATCGATATTTATTCGTGGGAAGTCGAATACGTCTAGTTTCGACAGAAACAATTCAACTGTCAGTCGACACTGTGTAACACTATGTCACACAGTATATGACTGTGTTCCGTTACTGAAAAACATCCAAAATGTATCGAAGAGAGTATCATATAATTTTACAGTATATTCTTTCGCAAGTTAACTACTTATCTACATTCTTTTACTATCTTTACGGTTTTTACGAAACAATTCTGATTAGTTAACATTATATTTGACTATCAATATTATATTTGATATTATATATTACCAAGCTCTCTTCTTTCAGAAGACTCTTAAAAACTCATTTAAGATCACACTTGCATTCGTGAATAGAAATTAAATGTGAAAGGCTAGCCAATGACGATGCGCGATATTTCGCCGTCGAGGTCAAGCTCTAATGCGTCATTGGTAATTGATTGTTGAATGTTTGATGCATTAAAGAAAGAAAAATGACGACCTTGCCGTGAAGGATTTTCGAACTTCTTCCGACACAATGTACATGTGTCACATTATTTCCATATGATATCTGTATTGTTATTTACGTTAAATATCGCCAAGCATTTGTAATTATCAATTTTTCAAATTATATTTTTTTCACTTTTAAATTTAAAATAGTAGCATTTTATTCATTCTTAATCTCTAGTTCTAAATTTAACATTAACATAAATTGCAAGTGCTACATTCTTTTGTTAGCACTACATGATAAAAGCTATCGTAAGATAGCGTAAAGTTGTGAGATTATTCACGATATTTATGATATGTAAAACAAATGCGAGAGTGTAGTTTTTTTTTCTTTCTCTTCTGACAATGAGATAAATAAGTGTCATTTAAAAAGGCTTGCGTATTGCGTTTCAAAATTTCCATTGTACTTTGGCTTTTTTTTATGTCACGTTTTTTATTTATTAGAAAGAAATAATAAGAAATATTGCGACTAGAAAAAATATCGAACAAAAAGATTAATTTACTAAAGTCTGTAATGTTTATTATATTTTGAAACAAGAATATATCCGCGTTTTTTTCCCTTGTGGCGCTTACATATTAATGTCAATCACTTTGGATGTTCATGCAATATTTATGGCCGACAGCAGTTTCAGAAAAGGCAACCATAGAAGATACGAATTGACTACTCGAATTTGTTTGACCTTATGATAAAAGCCATACCAGAGACAGAGACAGACAGAGAAAGAGAGTGAGAGGGGGAAAGAGAAAGAAATAAAAAGTAGTGGCGACTTCAGCGAACGGTACATACAACGGCTTTGGGTCTCATCTTTCTATTTTTATGGCAAGCAAATATGCGCTGCGCTGGTTTAAAATTTTGGCATTTGCAAGAATTGAGCTAAATATTTGATTGTGTCTGGTGGTGACAGATAAAAATGTCAAAAATGCACAAATTCTGCTTGCAACTTTGTAAGCTGTTACTTCTGTTTAAACAGAATTCTGCCTTGAAAAGGTTAAATCATCAGAAGATTCCCTTATACTAGTTCAAATTTTTAACTTTTAACAAATGATTCTCATGCAGCACAGAACATTTCAGCAATATTGCAGTAATATTGCAACATTTCAGTAATATTGCAGAAACGTTGAAAATATTGTTGCTAAAATATTTTATATGAGTCTAATAATTGATCAGTTGGCTAAAAGTATTGTCTAAATGTTGCATCGCTGTTAAGAAAAGTTAAAAAAATAGTCATTTTCTCCAAAGTGATTTATAATTCCTCCTTTTTTTCTATATATTAACTGTTATCGTTGGAAAATCTATTCTTAACACTTGTAGTTTTTTGTCAGAAATATAAGAAAGAGAGAGAGAGAGTGTGTGTATGTGTGGGGGGGGGGGGNGGGGGGGTGTTGTGAATAAAGTTTAGTTTTGGAGTTCGCGCTTGTATGTGACGGCGGTCAATGAAATAATATTGACATAGTGCTGGCAAATGAACAGAGACCTCCTTGTGGTTCGTAGTCGAGATAAGCTAATCTCTATCATAGTCTGGTACGCCTCGCGAACGTATAGCAAACAACGAGCCTTATCATTTTACACCGACGTCATTCGATAACTGCGCTTCGTTGTTCCGTGCTAAAAACCTAAATTTGCGCGTTATGATATAGCGTGTTGATTATTCTTTGCATATAGCTCGCAAAAATCTGATTGCTGCAATTGTATCAACAATGATAGCTTTTATTCAAGATACTGCGTCTATATAAGCATTTGTTAGAAATCAACCGTATCTTATCTCCTTTTAAATGAAGTTATAACATGATGAAGCAAGTCAAATTTAGAAATTCTTTTTCTAGCACTTATAATTATATTTCTAATTAAAGCTGAATTTTTCAACGTTTTTTATTTTGTCATTTATATATTATCGATTACAAAAATTCCTTGCTTAATTTTTAATATTAAAATTATTGTTTAATACGAGATATTAGAGAGAAAATATAATATTGTAGCGAAATATTGTATAAACTATTAATATAAAATATTTATGACTCTCTATTATAAATCTTTGATAGCATTTTTAGCATCGTTATAAAAGCATCGCTCCATCTTCAAGAACAGAGTTCTTCTTGTTCATCTTCTTTTATGGATATCCGCCTCTAGATAGGGCGTAGTACTATAAAGAATAGAATTAATTCTCTTGCGATGAAGAAATTCCGTAATCAACGATAAGAGGAAGGGGAAGAAGAAGTAGGAAAAGAAAGAACTGCAGGGGCAAGACGAAGGGAGAAGGAAGTAAGTGGAGGGGAGGGACGGCAAACGTTTTTCGTTAATTACACGTCACATTTCCGAGTTTTTCATGAAGGAATAAAATATTTCTATTAAACCAATTATCTTATTGGACAATTGTGAAATACAATAATATCTAAATCAATATCTATGTGTAGTACTCGATTGTTATAACGTTTCGCTACATCAGTTGAAATAATTTAATCACGATCAAAGATGGAGGAAAGAGAGGATGTGCAGGGGAAG
>QKQZ01049567.1:15455-40539 GCA_003595255.1 Solenopsis fugax
AAAAAAAAAAAAAAAATGTAAAATTTTTCTCATAATTCCCACAATTGTTTTAATCGTCCGCATTTTCGTCCTGATTTTTTTTTTTCGGGGAGTTCTTTTCGCGCCTACCTGTAGAACCAGACTGAGGGGGGCTGTCGCATTGAGGCGCTGTCGCGCGGTTGTCAAGCTTGCCATGCTTCCACGACTCCTCGCAGTTGGTGCAGATACCCTCTCTAGTATCCTCGGAGCATACGTGGAAGCAGCACTCGTCGCCACTGATGCTGTGCAATGACCTCGCGGCCTGCTCGCCGGTCTCGAGGATCTTCGGGTCTGAAATCATTGCATTTTCCAACGACCTCGTGCACGGACGAACACGTACGATGGTCGTTCTCCTCACAACCAAGAGAAATTTGTCGGAGGAAGGACGAAAGCAGGAGGCACATTTTGCGGAGAACACATATAAAAAGCTTCGCCAGCCAAGGTAATTGTCTCTTGATGCTTTCTTTCGGAGATGGAGGAGGAGAAGGAGGAAAAGCCACTCGTTGTGTGAGATATTGCGGAATAATACATCAGATCAAAGCATCGGAAAGACGTCGCAATTCCGTAAATAATTCAATGCGCGAAGATCTCTACGTGTACGCGCACGTGCGCGCTTCCTATTATTTTCACCGAGAATTTTTGTCGCACAGGAGTCTGGATCTAGTTGATTAAAAGCGGATTAGTTGGCACGTAACCGCTGACAACTCGCCAGATTTTCTGTAAAGGCCAATTATCAATTAATCCAAGATCGATCTTTCCAAGGACGATTCCTCGTTCGAAACTAATTGGCAATTGACTCTTACGAAGAACTGCGAATCACACAACGACGTACCAACTTACCTACCATATCTGCCAATTAGATTTTCTTCTCTTCTGTACGGCAAACATCGCAAATAACAAGATAAATGTCCGATAAACTGAATTTGTTCTCTATTTTTATTTTATGCTTCTTTCCCACGTATTTTTTTGTACGCGTCTCACGTCTTTTTTCGTATTTAATTTCATCTCTCGGAACCAGGCGTGCTTATGCCAGGCATAATCTTAAAATTTTGCCTTCCAGATCCGTCGCGCTGCTACAAAGACGTATTTACGTAAATAACCAGAGAGAAAGAAAAAAAAAGAGAAAGTGAGAAAGAGATATTTCCGCTGGTCATTACGGAAATGCGACAGCGAGAAGTGAAGGGTTGAATTGCATTCGAGCTGGGATTACATCGAGCGATCTTGGGATGCTGGTGAGCGCGGGTGCAAAGGGATGAAAAAAATGTCCGATAAAGCGTCCAATCTTCCAATAACCGCGCGGCACGCGTCCCATTTAACGCAGTTTATATCCAAACGCACCTCCGCCGTTTTACGATTTTCGCGTCGACGGCGACGTATAAAAAAAAAAAAAGAAAGAAAAATGACGAGAAGGTATTTCGACGATTCGTATGTAAGCTCGAATATATATTAACCCTTTGCGCTCTGAAGAACTCCTTGTATAAAATCACACAATTTCTCTTCTCAAGAAATATATGCATACATTTATCTCTTTCTTCATTGTTTTAATAATTATATTTTCAAAAATTGATAAATCTTTTAATATATTTCAAACTACTCTTTCGTCTTGTGATATTTTTAATACAGTCGTATCGGGATATCAGTAATACCGAGCGTAAAGAGTCAAGATTACCGAGTCAACAGGGCTGACAGTGAAGCGTATCATGCTGGCAGAACGGCAAAACGTCAGATAGCGAGAGACCGATATCGTGCTACCGGGGACAAGGCTGCGCGCAAAAAAAAAAAATTCCGTTCCGGAAACACGGGGCTCGACCTGCTGAATAAAAATTGAAAGAATTCGCAGTACTCGTTATGGAAAATTATGGCACGAGCCTGAAATGTCACTGATCGCGTTACGGCGCGGCGTGACGCAGTATGGCAATAATAATTTAACACGAGTACTACGGACGTCTCTTCCCGTCGTCCCCGACGTAAGGCGCCCGCATTGTTTCGCGGAGCTTATGCAGGACGCTCCACCACGACCGGCGATCGTTTATACGCTTATGTATACCCTCATGCAAATTTCTATGCCGCGGACTTAGCGCCACGACATGAACGCCAAAATGAACGTTCGTCATCGTCGTGAACAAGAGGAGGTGCCGATAAGCGGCGTGACGAAATACCCGGTTGTGCCCGTGTCTCGTACTATCCTTCGCAAACTTGCGAAGCAAGCAGGGTGCCAACTGAACATTTGTACCCTCCTTTGAAATGGCTCGTTAAACGAGAAAACGACCGAATTGAACGAACGGTTCGACTAACTTCGACAATGATTACTTCTTTCTTTCAGATTAGCGGATTTCTCTTTTCCGCCCTGTTCTTTTTTTACCTCTGCAAAGAAAAGTGGGTTCGCCGGCGTATTGTGTGGGGTATGCGGGGGCACGATCGCCCGGAAGGAAGTAGGGGCAACGTTGCTCCACGGTCTGGCAAAAGGATCGGCAGGGCCTTAATCTGGTCCAGCTGCCCTCCAAGTTTTCCACGTCTTTCGGATCGTGAGCAAAGTAAGGCACCAGGGAGCTGCACACCCATTTCCTATACGCCTCCTGCAATCAGAACCATTGTGCACCGTTAGTAAATCTTTTTCTACAATTTTCTACAATATACAATTTTATTATACACACAGAGAACACGAAAGAGAGAGAGAGAGAGAAAGAAAGTATATATAATTTGAAATAAAATTAAAGATTTGTCTAATCACCTCGACATAAATTATTCGCGACGTGAAATTTTATACACTGAAAAAAAAAGACTGGGTATAACTACCAAATGTATAGTGAAATAGTATGAATTAAATATTTGATCAATGTAACCAAAAATAATTTTACTTTTCTAAATATTTAGTAACTTATACCAGATTTGATAATACTTACTAAACATTTAGTAAAATAAAATTATTTTTGGTTATATTGACAAAATATTTAATTGATACTATTTCACTATACATTTGGTAGTTACAACCAGACTTTTTTTTCAGTGTACTTGCCTAATTATTATTATTTTGTGTGGAATAAAAGAGCGCGCAAAAACTTACAAGAAAATTTCAGTATATAATTTTATATTATTGGATGAAGCTTTTAATATATATGTTCTTCTACATTTTAACCCCTTCTATGATTATTCAAGATGCGGTTAACGCAAGCGAAGAATATATTACGATTATATTACAAAGCTTAGAATAAGGAAACGGGAAAGGGATGACAACTCAAAGCGCATCAAGCTATTATTATCTAGCCTCTCAATTAACGTATTTTCCTATTAACATAAAGCTTTTCTTCGTTTGTCAGAAACGTAACTTTCTTGAAAATGGACGTGGTTGAACGCGTGTGCGCGAGTGAGCAGTAATGCAATAATTCTCTTCAGGTAACAATTGTATTTGCTTTGACGTGGTTCTATTTGATCCACGTGAATCGCTCTTGCAAGACTAAAATGTTTTACGTCTATAAGATGGTTTATTTTATATTCCATAAGATTTAAGGGAGAAATTATTAAATGCATACTATTTAAGTAATTAATTTCTTATTATATTTTCCATTTTGTACTAATTTGTCTGCGAATGACAAACGTTTGAAATTGTAACCTGATGTTTAATGTTAATTATTATGTTTGACACCAATAATAAATTAATTTATTATGAACCTTTTCTGCAGTATACTGCAAAAGGCGACCATTTGCCTAAATCATACCTGTGAGTATTTCTAAATCATATTGCCTTTGAAAATATCAAATTTACATATTACTAAAATAATTAAAAATATAAAGAACCGTTAAGTAATTATTTTATTGAAAAAAGTCAAATATTTAATATTTAATAAATAATAAAACGTAATAAAAGAAATGTAAAGACATCGAGATAAAACAAGATTGAATTTTTGCAACTGACATATTTTTAGTCATATATCAATTATTAGTGTCATCATTTATCAATCTTACATATAACATTATTATAATAAAATCAATCCTATATATTTTTTTATTGTAATAAATTTATAACGATAAAAGCGACCAGTATGCATTTAGCAATTTTTCCCTATAAAACGTTTAGCGTTGCGAAAATGTCACTACAACTACAAATTTTATCGCTAGATCATCGATTGCAAATTGATACATTCGTATTTATCATAAGTATACGCTGAAATAAAAATTGCAAGCTATATTGAATATGCTTGAAATTCGAATAAAAGCTCGTTGCAAGATGATTCCATCGCTTGACGTCCCCGAGGAGATCACGGGGATAGATCGGATCCGTTTATAAAACGGAAGTTGACGGGGAAAGGGCACCGCGAAAGAAGAAGAAGAAGAAGAAGAAGAAGAGAAGAAGAAGAAGAAGGTGTAGCATCGACGTCGATGTCGATCTACCCGTCCGTCCGTCCAAATTAGCTGCCTCCCGCGGGACAGACCGGCGGCTTACGATCGTCCCAGCGTTTTTCGAGGACTATTTGTCAAATATCAAGGATCTTTGAGGTCAGCCGACAAAGTCAGAATAGGCAATAAGACGAGACGGTGTCTGACCCAAATAGCCGCCCTCAGACATGAACATCACGCATCCTTCCGAGAGCAAGTTATAATTACATACCGACCCCGCAGGATCTTTTATTCACCGCCAGGCTGTCCCCGGAATCTCCGCCGAGTATCTCGCCACAAAATACTGGCTAAAGTCAGAGTAGACGTACTGAAATGGCCCCTCGGAGATGGAATTCGGAGACGCGAATGGAAATAAAGTTGCTGAAATTCAGAAATGAATTCACGTGACGGAATTAGCTCTAATCGTAACTGTCTAATTCTGTCGCGCGGGAAAAGACGGGCGTGAATTAATAGCAGACTACTTCTTGCCTCTAGACGATGGATGAAAAAAATAGTCCCGGTGAAAAAAAAAAAATTTTTTTTCTTTGCATAATGCGCGCTGCCTTTCAAAGTTATCCAACTCGGAACTTTTTCTTTTATACCTTCAACCCTGAGGGAGAGATATATAGGTGACTTGCTTCTAATAGATCCATCCAGCATACCAGGGAGAGAAAAGTTGATCCGCGACGAAATTTGTCGCCCTCGGCGCGACTTTAAATCGCATTGCCCGCCATTTATCGAAATCTTTTGATTTTCAACCAGCTGCAAGGGATTAATCAACGGATGAATTCTTCGCCGTGCGAGAACGAGCCGAGTAGTGCACCTCGATTGGCGCAATTAATTTTTCGCCACGGGGAGCCTGAATGTTTAAATCAAGGCAAGAGGTGCACACGCCTCTCGTTCACGAAACACCCCGTAGATCTCTGACCCTTTCGCGTTACTCCTTGAAGAGCGTTATTAAATTCGCGCTCGCGTCAGGGAAAAAGGGGGGAGTGGATGTCAAAAGCAACGCTGTTGAAACGTCTTCGCTGCTCTCCGCTGGGAAAACGTTCCGCATTAGGAACTCCGCAGAGGCAGAGAAGAGCAGCGGGGTATTGTGGCAAAAGTATCAGCGATAGAACAGGGTCGGATTTATAAATAGGCTAACCAAAAGTACACAGCTTCGAGTCTCGTGTATACCGAGGGGATTGCCTTGCACTACCGTCTTAAAAGCCGGCTATAAGTAATGCAGATATCTCCAACTTTTTAAAATATTTCGCTCCGCCGCCGAATTATGCGCAATTTACTACGTCGCAAATATTATTTAAGACACATTTAAAAGTAACGGCATTTAGGCTAATCAAAGTACAGCTTAGAGACTCGTGTCTCGAGGGTCCATCTCTGTACCCATCTTAAAAGCTAAGTATAAATAATTCAGATGTCTCAAACTCTTTCATTTCGTTGCTGGACTATATGGAGATTACTCCTCGTTGGAAACCCATTGAAAGCTATTGCTCTTAAAATACACTTAAGAGTGACGAAGATGATATTTAGAGGTTTGCTCTCTTTCGAAAAAAATGACACATCTTAAAATAAAATGTTAAAGATCCCTTTCTCTGTCTCCAACTAAGCCGCATTTTTCTTCTTTTATTCGTAAACAGATATTCCGTTTCGCGGGGGAAATGTAGATCCAATTATGCAATGGGCACCATTCGCGCGTGTATCGTTAAAGATGACCGGAGAAAATCAATTCAACGCGAAAGCCTCGGACAATCGACATAATAAAGAATATTGACTGGCAATCCTTGAAAGATATTCAACGAGATATGGATATTGACCTTATCGAATATCGCACGAGTATGCACGGTGCATCATCGACATTGGGCTCGGAATATGCAATTTCTTCGAGTGCAGCGTCGAGTAACGAATTTCTGTTTCGCCGCAGCATTGGGACGAAAATATTCGAGTAACGAGCAATATGTGAGAAGTACCACTGCATCTCACGCGATCCAGTTGCGTTCCGCGGAACGTCGGTTCTTTTCAACGCAAACGTTTTGTCAAAGTTAAATTAGTCAAACTATAAGTCAGACCAGTAGAATTTCGCAATTACAAAGCGCGGTATATTTCTCTAAATTCTTCAGCGCTGACATTTTATGCGGACATTTTATCCTTTAAAATTTAATCTAAAAATTCAGATCACGAAGACGATTCTTTCTTTTAACCAAAGACTGTCTGATCACAAAGGCTAAACAAATTCGTTTTCTCAAAGATTATCAAGGACGTATCTCCAGATTGACCGAAACGGCCGTATCTTTCGAGAGAGGCCAAACGAGACTCGAGAAGAAATGTTTCTCGTGATATAGCGGGGATTCATTTCTGACCCTTCTAGGATCGTCGCACCGCTTCTAGGATATTCGCCATAATGACGATGTTGACGAACAGGGAGGAAGGGTGACAAGGGGGAAGGCACGAGGAATAACCGGGACGATAAATGCGGAAGTGCAAATGCGACGCTACAGAGAACGAGAGATGAGCAGAGAAGGTGGTGACGATATTAGTCGGCGATTACTGGAATTATAACGAAAATTTTAGTGCACGGAAATGAATTAAAGAGGTATTCTTGTTTAAAACGCGAAAGAACTTGCCGATTTTTGTAAATTAAAAAAAAAACACTGTAGCCACATTTTTTTATACTTCTATACATCTATTTTTATTATCTATTATATTTAATAAATATCTATAAATTTTTGTACAGTTAAATGTTTATTACGTTTTATGTTATGTTAATTTAAAAACAAATATATTTTTGATTTGACACGATTTTTCAGAAACTATTGAAGTTATCGACTACAATTCTTTTGAATATATGTAAAATACATGTCTGTTTATCGTCTAAACTAAAATTTTTAAAAAATGAAAAATATTGCAAATTATTAAAATGACGCAATTTTAAAAAACAAGTATCGATTTTTTCACAAAATCGATCGAATTTAACATGGATCAAAAAATAATTAATTTAGATATCACAATAATCTTAGTTCCTGCAATAAACAGACATGTATTTTTACTTATACGTAAAAGTTGAAGTCGAAGCTTTAATAGTTTCTGAGAAATTATATCAGCCAACTTGAAAAATGTGTTCATCTTAAATTTATATAAAAACTAACGAACATTTAGCTGTACCAAAATTTGTAGATATTTTTTTAAATATGTACAAGCAATGTATAAAAACGTAGAAAAATCTGTGTAGTAATTTTCTTTAACAAAATTCACAAAATTAAGCAAATTAATTTACTTTTTCACTCTAGACTAGAATACCCCCAATGCTCGCCGTAATTGCATTTAAGTAATGAAAATTTAAGAGTAACGATACTGTTATCCAGTTAACTTTCTTATGCATATCTTACGTATATCTATATTGTACAGTAACTTTCTTATGTATCTATGTATACTATAAAAGTCTCCCCCTACCGCTAAAGTGTATTAAAATAAATTCAAATATAATTACGAGAGATTTTTCGGACAAGCATAAAATAATCTTTTGTAACGCATATTGTAATGCATATTTATTCCATTACACTAAAGATGACCCAAAACTAGGATCGAAACATCTGTCATTCAGATTAATAAAATTGTATGTACACGCGACTATTCTGGGTTGAGTCATCTTATTAACATTTTTAATTCTTTGACATAAAATAATCTTCCTTTTCCAGATGACGATAAAAAATATCTTGTAATTTTTTGACTTGATTGATTGACTTTCGCATGAATTGAAGCCGCGATTGTACGTCTTCGCTTTAACGCGACCGATAGTTCGTCATACGTTTTACTTTCGACACTACAACCCTTTAGAGCGGCGCATGAGGCTATATATAGGCAGAGTAAGCCCCACTACGTAGGAAGCTAAGTACCTACACCTGAAGTGCCCTCCACAAGCCGGCTGACCCAATTCTCTCTTGTACTCTCCGACGATCTACGTTAGTACGAACCAGACGGATGCGGTATCTACCACCCTTTTTCTCCTCTCTTCAGTCCTCTGCAACAGTACCAATCTCCACCCTGTCCGCGTGTCCGCGTCGCTTCACTCCCATCCCTTTTTCGCCATCCGTTCCTTTTGAGTATTCTCCGATAACAATTACGTGATTCTATCGCTTAATTTTTGCATAATTTATTTCTCTTTTTACCACATCTTTCTTTCACAATTTCGGTATTTTAAGCTTCAAGCTTGAATCGTGGCCTTTTCAAAGTTCTGACACGAGCGAAGTTCGCGAATCGGAGCTTTTTCGAAGTTCTGACACGAAAACTGGGAGGGAGGATTCGTGGAAAACGGAGCGCTTACACTTTACACAGTGCGTTCGATTCGCTTGAGGATTACAAAGACGCGGAACTCCGTTTCTGGCATGCAAATAGTCACTTCAAAATACGTATTAAACAAAAGCGTACTTGAAGTGGAATTGAAGAGAAGGAAAAGCAACAGGCGAATACGCTGTATTGTGCAACCTGATAAATACAATTGCGTTGGCCGAATATATATGATATAATAAAACATTCACAAGTTATTATGTCATATTAAACGTGGATGGTCATCTATACGTATTCATAACTAATACACAGTATTGCTTCTACAGTTAGAAAAGAAATGTTTAGTTTTGAAATAATAAAATGTCTTGCTTGTCTCCATTTTTTAAAACATTTAAACATGTTCTAAATAGTTCTAAATAGTGTTAAGATTTAAAATACTGAAACGTTTAAAACTGAAATCTTTAACAGCTTTAAACATTTTAGCGAAAAAAACCATTTATGACTAAAGCATTTTTAAGAATTTAAAAAATGGAGATAAAAACGAGATATCTTAAAATTGAGCATTTCTTTTTTGAGTGTATACGTCATATGTTACATTGCTAATTTTCAGAAGAACTGCTGTTGATTAACAGAAATACAAACACATATAAAATAAATACTGTTAAAAATGGCATTAAATTTAATGTATTTTTAAGTTACACATTAAATTTAATTTACATTAAATTTAATGTATCAATAACTGAAAATCATGTGGATGAAATTAGTGCACTTTTGACAACATTAAATTTACATTAAATGTACATTAAATGTTTTTTAATGTACCTGCTTGAAATTTGCTTCCGTTACATTAAATTCTGCTGCCGATTTTTAACAGTGTAATATAAACAAAAAAAAAATAAAAAATAGATTTCCAAAGTTTCTCAACTTTTACATCTCATGTGCTTTTGTTAAATTCGCGCTTGGACAAAATGTCGAAGGTATTGGACGCCGAAATTCACGATTCCGAGAGTCGCAGAGCAAAAGGGGTACAAGAACTCGGATGAAAAAGTTCCCCGCATCCTGTCAAAGGCCTCGACACAATGGGTAACGAAATGACAACGCAATCGGCGCGGGAAAATTTCAGTGCCCCGATAAAAGGAAGGCAGAACGAGTGTTCCCACTATCCCCGTTCGCTCTCGGCCACCCGAGCAGTATGGAGCAATCGTTATCGTGTAATCCGACGGCGTTCCGTGTGGTCTTGTCTAATCGAAAACGAACCGCCGCTCCGGTGAGATTAAAAATTAAAACCGTTGTTTAAACGGCCTTAATCGCGCTAAAAAAAAGATATTAAAAAAAAGAAGGAAAACCGCACGTGGCGATGAAATGTTTCTGTTGCAATCTTGACCTTTTTAGGCAAAAAGCTGCGTGTGATCGCAGTTACAAGCGAGCCGCTACAAATTAACATATCGTGAAATAAATGTGACTCTCGCCCTTTATATATATATATATCTCTCTCTCTCAATCTCTCTGTGTTATCGTCGCTTTTATGCGCATATAAATGAAGTCTAAATGAAGTATTAATTCGGCGTAGTTGCTGTATCACGACACGGTTATTGCGCGACAGACACGCGCCAAGTGCCACTTGGCCATAAAATTGTCCGCGATGTAAAACGAACGTGAAAGAGAACGTTTCGCGCGCGAGGAAAACACGCACTCGCGCGTGCAAGCCGGAAAATGGCGAGACGGCTCTTATCGGCCCTTAGAAGCCGGCGCCTCTTCAGCATCTTCTGTCGAGAAACCACGAGCGAGCACGTTCTTCCGCACTCCTCCGTATCTCTTTTTACGTTCCTCTTATCTTTGTCCTACCTTGCGCTCTAAAAGGTAGAGATAGGTCGTAAGCCAAACTTGAGAAACTAACTCGTGAAAAATTCCGCGGCTAAAAATATATCCATATTCTAGACTTATTATACGAGTTTCTCGAGATGCGCATGGAAAGCGGCGCTTCCCGAGTGAATTGTTTTACGGCTGCGAGAACTGCAACTGTGGATCGCGTTGTTTTCAAAGTGTCCTTTTACCCCGCTCTCTGGAAATCATCGTCGTTTCTACCGCGATAAACACCCTCCGGGTGCGCTGCGCACACGAGGACGACGAGAACTCGTAAAGGGATTAAACGAGATATTGAGCAGGGGCTCGCAGGCGTGAGAAAGGAAAAGTCACGGCGGCAAGCACCGGAGTGGAGAAACCCCCTTAACTATGCGCGGAAGGAAATAACCTATCCGCGAGGGGCGAGAGACAGGGGATGAAACAGGATGACGTACCGTAAATAAGAAAGCTGTAGTCGCCTGTCGAAGCTGCGACAGACGGGACATGTCGACGTCGTCGTTGTCGTCGTATCGGATCGGAACAGCAGGGGTTGTGATGCGGCACGAGGGGGTGGCTGGATAGGGGAGGGATACGGTCGCGCGGCAAAAGCAATGCCCTCAGTCAGGGTGACCCAGTTACCTGGCCCATATCTGCCCTTCCCCTTCCTTCCCGCCACCCGCTAACCCAAAATCCACGCGCTTGCTCGGCATCATCTCTCTCGATTCACCCCCTCCCTCCTGCCCCGTCGTCGTTGTTGTGCCCGAAGGCATCCGCTCTCTTTTTTTTCTCTTCTGTTTTCCCCCATCTCTTCCTCACACACTCACACACACACACGCGCACACACGCACACGCACGCACGCACGCACGCACGCACGCACGCACGCACGCACGCACACACACACTCTCTCTCTCTCTCTCTCTCTATCTCTGTTTTACATTGTAACCTTCCCTTAAAGTCTCTCAGTCACAGAATACAGCTGGAAAAGGCGATTATCAATGCGCTCACATACCTTCTATCCTCTCGCAACCGCCACCCCGCGCAAAACCCAACCATCCTTGTCGCAACCCTTGTTTTCCTTCGTTTCTCTTTTTTTTTTCTCCTCCGGAGGCAGCTTTGTCGCTCGCGGGAAAGTCGGACTCATTACGCAGTGATTTACGAACGAGATAATGGGACCGGGGGACGTCGCCGACACGAGGAATTCGCTTGTATCGGCCGTGACCATCGCGCAGCACGGGCACCGGAAGCGGAAAGCCCGTTCCGCTTCTGCGTTTTATCCCGTGCTCGACACAAGCGCGATTTTTTGTTCAGAGTTTTATTTTTATTTTTACTTTCGGAAGGGTGCATACTTCGTCCAGCGAGAGATAATTCTGAAAAACTTGATTTGATTTTTAATTCAAAGATCGTAAGATCAATTCAAAGACCGTTACTCGCGCATAAAGTGAAGATAAAGTATTCATAATTAGCACTGCTAGTTCATTCATTTTCCGCGGTACAAATTTAATACTCGTTTAAATTAGACTTTCTGTATCTTTTAGTGAGATTTTCATCAAGCGTATATAAGACAGACGTTACGTTATAAGACAAATTAATTTCTTTGACTGAACTCGTCGACATTTGACTTATCTAATATTTATGTAAAGAAAACGATGTAATTGAATAATGTATATACATATCCTGAACAGTAATTTCACTTCCTTTTCAAACCTGTAGACATTTGACGAGACTTAAATAACGTTCTCTTTCAAGGGCTAAAAGCGGCTAATAAACAACTGCGTAATTTCTTTTCCACGAAAAGTGCATCCCACAATAACGGCTTTAACGAAGCGCGCGTTTGCAATGGGGAAAAGGATAAAAGATATAGGAGAAAAAAAATGAGAGAGAGAGAGAGAAAGAGGGAGATCGCACAATTAATCCGGGAACTCGATTCGCGACGGAAAAAAAAAACCATTCAAATACTGGCGGTATAATTGGATTAAATTCCACACCTCCATGCCTCCAAGTCACTCATTTGCCGGCCACCGGCGACGTTGCCTACCGCCTATTCTTTCTTTCCATTCTTTTTTTATTTTTAATTATCACCACGGCCTCTTTCCAGGGCATTAAATTTATGCGCGGCGCGCCCAGAAGCCTCCTCCTCCTCCTCCTCCTACCTGCGCGCCGTATAATTACTAACAAGAATATTGGCGTGGCTCAGCCGGCGTGTCACACTAATTTTATATGTGTACACGTCGTATCCGCGCTAATATCCATGCCAATACTCTTATCGTGAGCCGAGTCACTCGACGGTCGATATTCGCTATCGCATATATGCGGTACCGATCTGAGAGACGCGGCGCGGCGGCCCGTAAATCATATGTTCGATCAGTGACGCGTTTGACTCTATCAAATCGCGAGCGAAACTGACCAACAAATAAACATATGTCCATATCCCATTATTTATTGCTCGCAACGTCGTATAATACGCACAAATAAATTGATATCTGTAGGGATTAGGTGAGCAACGCTCAGAGGAAAGTGTCTGATATTTCTATAATTGCATGGTAAAATAATTACGGTTAGGAGTTCCATTTTTATAGTTAATTGTTATTACTATAATGTTAGTAAGAATAACATTATGTTTATAATTGTAGCAATTATGGAAAAAATTGTGATAATTTTAAATATTAAAATATTAAAATATGGAAAAAATAAAATAAACGTTTTTATGTAGTAAATATATCTACAATTATAATAAATATAGCTATTCTTTTAACATTCACTTACTACTTACGTAGTAATAATAACTAATGAGCTATAATTAAAACTATATATAATTGTCACCAAAATGGCTATGAATTATTATAGTTAAGTTACGGTAATTGCAATCATTTCGTTTTCTCAGCGAAGAAGCAACGTGTAGCTGAATTCGGATTTTATCTCGCCTCTTATATAAGCAGATAGATAATGGCGGTTAGAATTTTTTAATTTCGAAAAACACACTAATAGCTCTCAGATTATAAATTTCATACTTTCGAGATTACCGAAATGACGAGTATTCAGGACGCGATTGGCCTAGATATGCTTCTCTGTTATTTATCGTTCGAAATCTCCTAACCAACTCTACTTAGAATTGATGACGGTAACAACGATGGAAGCTGCTCACTCAAATTCGTCAAGGAATCTATTATGCAATGTTAAGGTCGAAAGTTTCCCCGGAGCGGATTGTATGTCCGAGTCCTCTCTCATCATCGTCGGATTTTCCACAGATAAATCCACAGCAAGATGAATTTCACGCAAGCATCGAAATTCTAATATCGCTGCCTCCCGCTTGCCAATTAGTCGCGCTCCAGATAATGAACGTGAATTTCAAATTCACCGGCAAATATTTTCCGCCGTGATCACGGATGCACGTGGGCGCGTATCGGCCGCAGAGGTATTAATAGAAAAAGAAAAAAACATTTTATCCCGAAAATCTGGTATTACTTCCGGCGATCTGTACGTGCGCGCGTCCTGTACGTTACACGTGTCGCACCCGAAAACCCGGATGCAGCGCTCCAACGTGTCGCAATAACTCGCCCACAGCGAGGTCGAGAAAGGGACCGGAAAAATGCGAAAAGCGAAAGGATTTAGAATTCAATATCGAGTGATTTTTACGCTCGCGCCACTCTCAATCTGGCCGTTATCGAGACTCGAAGCACCGTTCGGAAATCCGATGGTACGACGAGCGATATTGAAACCAGTAAATGACTTAAAAAATATAATTGACCCAGCGCATTTGTCTCTTGATTATTTTGTTCTGCAAAATATTATATATGTTCAAAATAAAAATGAGAAAGAGAGAGAGAGAGAGTGAGAGAGTGAATTAAAATAACTGTAGCCAGACTTTTTGTTTATTTTAATAATTAAAAAGATTAAAGTAAAACGCAAGTTAAAATAATTCTGATTAACCTTTACTATCATCTAATTCTAAAGTATCTTTCTCAGAATATAGTAAATCACTTTTTTTTTAACGCACTTCATAAGGAAAAACCGTCGCTAAAGAGTTAAGGAAGAAAGCTTTTGGTACTTTGTGGAGTAACGCGACTCACGTGCTGACATATGTAACTGCAGCTCACTTGCAGCTCGATAGAACTGTCGTGGTCGTTGAAAAGACAATTGCCCGGAAGACAGCCGCTGGCAAGTGTCACTTTTGTATGCACACAAAGCGGAGTGGGCGCGAGACAAAGAGTCCGGATAAAAAGTGCATCTCTACGCTGTGCCGCCTTTTAGCGAACAGCGCATCAAAAATTCTGCGTGTTCGTGCCGAATGAATGACTCGAATTTCATGACTCGTTCCGATAACAGAGTTCCCTTCAAACCAAAGGGTCAATTGTGCATCACATAAGTTGAATGAAAATTACAAAAGTGAGCAAATTCACTAGAGTTTAACCAATGAAATTACAAATATTCTAATAAATTTATTCACTTTTTTATTTTTCATCAAGTTGTATAATACACAATCGATCCCCAGATCATTAATTTGTGAAATTCTCAATCTTGAGTACCAATTTTTGCGCGGACAAACCTTCTTCGATTATAATTTAAGATTATAATATAATTACAGTGATTTAAGAAATAATTCGGAAATTAAAAAATCATGCGTTTACATAATTGACAATTTTTTCTAATTCTAAAATAGCTTATATTCTTTTTTTGTGTAATCTAAACATTCCTGATGCTGCGTAAACCATCGTCTTAATATTCAATTATGCAAAGAAAAAAAAATAAAGTTATTACTTTTTATAATATATAACAAAGTTTTTTTAAGTCTTCTTTTCTCCATTAAATGTAGGGGAGACTTGTTGACACAGTTTTCACAATTTCGGCACATTCGACATTTTAAACAACTAATTATTATGATTAACTGTACTAATATAATAATAGAGAGAACCTTCTCTACATTTTCACGCCGAAAACAATTCTGTATATTGTAGTTTCTTTGTGTAATGAATAAAATACGAGCATTTTGGATTGTAGCTAGCTTACCCCGCTAGCGAGGTAAATTGGCACATATCACGGTGTAAGTTGCCTGTACCACAAATATTGAATTCTGTATTAAATTAATGAAAACGTAACAGGAATAAACAACAGATCGCAAATATGTATTTTAATAAAGATTGTATCTTTTAAAATTATTTTGTGATGATCGAATAGTAAAATATTGTGGTACAGAAAAACAAATGTTGCTTCGATAAAAATATTAAATATAAAACATTTTTTGTTACAATCAAGTTATAATTGAATATTCATACACTTCTCATTCGCACGTGAGCTAAGCTTGCCTTAAATATCAGCTCTACATATTGGATTTTATTTTATTATAACAAATTACTGATATTATTAAAAATAACAAGTACAGTAACAAAAACTTTTTTTTAACTAATATGTCACTTAGTTTTACTCTCTCAAACTAAAAAATATTAATACGAAATTATTTAAAACGCTCGAAAATTTACTTGCTGTATCTCGAATCAGATTTTTCCATTTTTTTTATGGTAATACTATACTGTTAGATTTAAATAAAAGTTTGAGAAAACTACTTTGAGAATAGTATTTATATTATAAAAGAGATATTTTGTGATAACTTTTCCATCGTTTCTTTCGCCATAAATAGAACGCAATAATAATTTGCCTCTGGTGTCAACGAGCCTCGGTCTCCCCTATTATCTCATTAATAAATCATTTTAAACACTTTATTTTCCGTAAAGATGTTCGTAAAGATACCGCTCCTTAATTGAACTTCATCTGCGTTAAATACAAAAATTTAGTCTTGATTCAATACGGTTAAATTATCATTAAAGCAGTTAAGATACATGTCCGTATAAGTAGAAAACGTTATCGATTAAAAGGATTTCATCAACAGCGAATATAATGTTTTCTATTAATGAAATCTCACGGTAAGTCAAGTTCGTAACAGTGGTTGTGGAAATTTGTTTACTCTGTAGGCGCCACGAATTTCTTCCTTCTTTTGCGATGTTAAAAGCAATGAGTCATCAGTAGTCAGTTTTAATAAAAAAATTATATGCCGAAAATAAGAGTCTATGGCATATGCAAATTTTCCGTTTATTATTGCGAAAATAGAAGCTTGTTTTTTATGCAAATGTGAGCAACGAATCGTGAATAGAATCGATGGTGACAATCATTACTTTACCCGTTTTATATCATAATTATCGTGTAAGGTTAATAATAAGAATAATAAAAAAATAATTACAATACGTATTTACAAGCAGCAAAAAATATAAAACGCAATATATTGAGTGGGATTTTAATTCTCGAAGATGTGTAGTGTCAATTCAGGATTGGCGAGATTCAAAAATCTATTTAATGAAAATTATTAATATGATATTAACATTAACAAGGATCGATGACGAGAGCTACGAGTGATCGTTGATTGCAATCGCTTATCCATACGACACTAATTTCTGTTTTATTTCGAAATAATTAATATTATGTACGGGTTTTCTGTGTGCGCAACGCGGCCTTTCTCGCGTCGAAATCCCCGGCGTCGTTTCCGGCAAAGCCGTATAATTACATTATCTGTATTTTCGACCGTATAATAGGCTTCAGCGGGGAATTCCGGTTTTCGCGTCCCGACAAGGTATTACATCGATTATTGGATATTGCGAGCCAACTCTGCGACCGAGCTCATTTTGATTGCACCACACTGTACTTAGGGCTAAAACCCTTTACAGCTCGCCGCCTCTCGCACCTGCGACTGCACCTAATAACACATTCGCCAGTCGTCTTTCTGAATCCAGTTGAATTTTTACGAGATACTCTCACGCTCGACGTATCTCCGTCGCGCGAGATTAAATAAAAATTGTCCGAACGTATCACGCTTTATTTTATATCGCATCTGCATCGCGTATTTCCGCGGAAAGAATAGTTTTGCTAAAATATCTAAAAATTTAACTGAACACGAGTCAAAAGATAATTTTATTAGATCATCAAATTAATTGTGTAGGACGATCAAGTTAATTGCTGGAATGTCAAAACTTTTGGCAGCATTTTAAATATCGTTATAACTCTCTATAATTGTTTTGATGATTCAACAAAATTATTTTCAGATCTGTATCCAACTAAATTATTAGATACTTCAGCAAAACCGTTCTCTTTGTGTAAGAAAGAAAACGCAAAGAGAGAGAGAGAAAAAATGCTGTATGTGTGCAAAAAAATTGGTACTTTGTCGAAAAAAAAAAGAAGAAAATACGGATTAAAATTTGGAATATTTACCGGGACGTAACAGCATGTAGACAAGCCGCTCCGTCAAGAGGGATGACAAACGCCCGTATCGCGAGCAACGCGAAGTGAATAATTCCCGGCAGGTTCAAAGCACGCGGCGCAAATCGTGGCAGCGACAGAACGATGGACGAATTGAAAATGCAAAATACGGCCGCAGAGGGAAGGGGGACGTCGCGGCGGCTAACGCCGATGTATCCCGCCGTCTCATCTCCGACAGGGTCGAACATCCACGGGGTCGGACCATCGGCGACGAGATGCGCGGGATACGCCATGTGGGATGGATAAATGGCATGCGATGAATGATGGAACGATCGTTTTCGTTTCGGGAAGCTCTTGTCGAAGCTGTCGGATTTAAGGCGAAGATACACTTGCCCTTCTATCTCGCGCCCTCGCGATTTGGATATCACGCTGTCAAGTTTAAATTTAAAAAGAGTCTATCTCTCTCTTTCTCCGACGTTCTTTCATGAAATAAAATCATTTTCGCATATCGCATCGTCATGTTATATTTACGGCAAATACAGCTGTTCCTTAATTTTTTATTTATAATAAATATTAATAGTGCACAGAAAAAAATGACTATCAAATCAAGAAGTCATTGTTTCATATATAAGCAAGAATATAAAATCTTCAGACATAATTTGCTTACATAAAGAAACAAAATTTCTTTACGTAGCAAATTATGTCTCTTTGAGATTATAAATACTTCCAAAGAGATTTTATATTCTTGCTTATATATGAAAAAATGAATTGTTGATTTGATACTAATTTTTTTTCTGTTTAATTATTGTTAATATTATTTATAATAAATCTAAACAAAATGTAAAAATGATAAATATATGTGTTAGAGCAGAAGTTTTACGAGAGCATGAAAAAGCTGTCTCAATGCGGAATGCCTTCGATGTAGAATCGCTAGCGTAGACCACAGAGGAGATTCCTCGCGTTTCCCGGCAGAATTGCGCGCACGTGCGGAACGCAACAGTTTGCGTGAAAACGTACGGATCGAATTTCGAGCCGTACTCGATTGCGCATCCCTCCACCGCTAAAATTGAAACCATCGATGTTTCCGCCGAGCGGGAAACTATGAAAACGCATTCATCTCGCGAGTTCTTCTCTCCTCCCTTCTCTCTATCATTCCAGACTGCAGCGGCTAGCGATTAGATGCACCTGATCATATCAAATGAAGTGATATCTCCGTTATAAAAGCCACGACCGCGCGTGTACCGAGCTTGTACACTCTCAATAAACGTGAACCGCGGACGAATTTCGGATCGAAGCACGGCGATATTGCTCATCGAGCGGGGCGAAAAGCTCGCCGTTAAAACGCACCTACTACAGCGAAGTTACGAGCTTAAGTGTTGATGAGTCGAAGTTACGATCTGGTAGTTAATAAGTTAAAATTATGAGCCGCGTGTTAACGAGGTAATTCTTTGCGGTGAGAGCTAGGGAATTAAAATTTTGAGTCATGAATTGGTCTTTTCATACACGCCTTTGCGTTCGTTTTTTCTCCCTTTTTTTCCTTGCACGAGTTTGCAATCAGTGTCTTACGTGATGTATTAATAGCACGTTATAATTGAGTTATAATTAAAGATGTGCCAATCGTGATATTACACTGAAAGAAAAAAGTCGAAATATTGAGAACCAGATGCCTCTTGTGACATTTTCTTTGATATTTATTAGTTATAAAAAAATTTGTGATGGCGAAATATACATTTCTGTGAAATATATTTTATTTAAAGAGATAGTACACAGCGTGTGTAAAAATAAATGGTTTATTTGCTAAAAACAAAAATTTTATCTCACCATATTTGAATACACAATTTATTAGAGAAAATATTTAAAAATTTATTTTGAGATATAATGTTTATTTTACTCCAAAAAATTTTATTTCCAGGAAATAAACCAATTAATAAAAAAATAAGATATTACTTTATCGTCACAATCAATTTTTTTAATAATCAATAAATATCGAAGCAAACATCACAAGAAATATTTGATTCTCGATATTTCGACTGTTTTCTTTCAGTGTACGCACCGGTAAATTAATTAAATTGTATAATTAGGTTAAATTATTGACGGCATTCATTTTTAAGAGCGTATTACGCAGGTTTGTTAAATCGTACCTGCTAATACGCAACCGAGTCGCAGGGAGCGGCAGTAAACTGCTATGGATACAGATGTTTGGGACATGCACGACAAAAAAGAGCTATCGAATTTAGCTCATCGACACCGCGGGCGCGGTAAAGCGAGAGTAATTAATTTAAATCAAATGAAACGTTTACACGTGTACGTTGTATATGGCAGGGAGGGTTCTCGATGGATCGCGGCCGAGTTAAATTAAATCAAAATGATATTGCAGTATCACAGTATTATCAAAAGATCCATAATTATCGAAATTACGCATTGAGGTGGCGGTAATTATTGTTCTGTTACACGTCCACGAAGTACCAGGCTAATTGACGCATTTAGCGTAACTGCTCTACGCGAATCTGCCGCAGCTACCGTGTCCTGTTAGCCACACAAATATTGACAAACATCGCATATGCAAACTTTTCATATCCTGCACAGTGCGCAAAGCGTCCACAAAGAGAAATTTAAAATAATATAAGATAATGGCGAATAGCTATTTGCGTCTCTCTTAATCGTTTACGTTATTTAATGAAGAGATCGCTATGTGTATAAAGGGTAAATTTTTAAATAAAATATTAGTAGTTAAATAAAATACATTTTTGGATCAAGTTAGACCCGAACTGCAGAATTAGAAAAAAAGAGAGAGAAAGAGAGTTGCCATGTATTTTTCTATTTCCCTTGCATTTAACATTTTATCAATGATAAGTTATCGTCAAGTCAATATAGTCGTTTTTTGTAATGCGGACCGTCGTAAAAAAATGCTCGCGAAGAAGACCGACGATCAGCTGCAGGGCACTTTATTTATACGCGGTGATTCGAGACGAGATCGATGCTCTGTGACGTCCGCGACGCTCGAACGACGAAAGTTCAAAAGCCGATACCTCAAAGGGATCCAAATATAAACGGTCTTTCGTAGTCGTCTAGAATGTATACGATCTCCCGAAAAAATGGCAGCGAAGACGATCTTACGGCTTCTTCGTGAGAGAGAGAAAGAGAGAGAGAGAGAGCGCGAAGTCACCCAAAGTCACTTGATAGGCGGAGAGTAAGTCCATTACATGTATGTACTTGATAAAACTTGAGAGGATTCCTGGTAACCAGTTTGACCTCATTTGATAACCAGTGATCGCTACATTATACGCAAGCATCGCGTATCCAATCTTGTAAACGCTCACGCTCTCACTCTCGCTCTCTCTCTCTCTCTCACTCTCGTTCGATCGCTGAAACCATCGTTGCCATGCCGAAATTGAACCGTAACGAATTTCGTCGTCGATGAACGGGCTTGACGTTCGACCATAATATACCTTTCGCAACCATCCAACCATCCATCCATCCATCCATCCATCCATGTATCCATCCATCTATCTGATGAAGCTATACGCTGCCAAAGTGGCGGTACTTTCCAGACGGATTCTGTCAGAAAACTCGCTCGCTCTTTATACGTAAATCGGGAGACGGCGCTATCGCGTCCGTACTCGCGGAGACGAGGAGAAATTTCGCGGAAGAATAAGTCGTCTTTCGAGATGATAAATTCGGTGATTCTCACTTCAATAGCGCTCGTCTCGTGTAATTACATGAAAACTGGAAATACGTGGATTTTTTTCATGGGTAATGTCCAGAAAGATTTATAGTCAGATAATAATAATAAATAAAAAAAGTAAATAAAAGTAAAAGAATTTCAATCTTGAGTTTAACACGCTCGACTACAAAATCGATTTTGTTTTACACAAACTAAAGTTTATGAATAGCAGAAGGCTTTAAATTAGTAAAATAAAATTAAAGAGTTATAAAGTGAATAAATGTTATAAATGATTAATGGCATATAAACGTGCGATAAAAGCTATTTATATGTATCAGTATATTTAGAAAAACACACGAAATTGGCGGTACAGAGATGAAAAACGATCCGTGGATCTCAGCGGTGCTAAAATATGATAGTCGCGTTTGTAGCGACTACTGCTACACAATTCTTTATTTAAAGTAACGAAAATAAGTTAAGCAAATAAGGAATACGTTTTTATATCATAATTTCGTTCGTGCAAATCCTCATATTTCGAGTTCGATAAAACGCAGCTAAAAATCGTAGAATTGCATCGCCAGCATGAAGTCCAGATAATTGGAGAATTTCACTAAGAAACATTCAAAAAGCGAGTAGAAGTCGAGAGAGAGAGAGAGAGAGAGAGAGAGAGAGAGAGAGAGAGAGAGAGAGGTAGCGACGGAATAAAATGTCCGTCAACGTTGATTGCCCGGACATAATAAGCGTGAAAGACGAGACATTTTTCGCTCTTGCGAAACGCCGTCTCGACAAGTATTTTCCTGTGTTAAATTCGCATCTGCCCTTCGCCGGGCATCTCTCCTTCCCAATTAAATAAAATTCTTCGGGAACATTTTTGCAGTCGACTGCTGTTATATCGATGTTAATATCGGAGCCCAATTAGCGGGTCTGATAATTTTGAGGGAAGAGTACCGGGGTAGACGCACTTATGCTAATTACGCAGTTCGAGCGAACAAAAAAAAACTCAGCCACGTCACTTCTACAAATGAAGTCTGATTAAATGAGCATCCTCTTTTTTCCAGCGAGCGCTTTCGTAATTTACAATCGAAAACGGCAGCGATAGAATCGCAAAATAAAATATCGAGATATATCATTGATTGCAAAATAAATTGCACAGACAGACGAGATTCGTTTGAGAGTGACTGAAGATGAATGTGAAGAAACGCGAGTCGTCGTAGGGCTCGCGAGAGGGTTAAGTATTATCGTCGTTGAGTACCTCTCGTATCTCGAAACGAGCGTCTTTGTAGAGCTGCTACTTGCAGCTCCTCCGAAGGACACCCATGGGGATTATGCTCGCGGAAACGCAAGGTGAACAGTCTGTCTGAATCGCTATCATCCGACATGGCGGAATCTCCTCAAAGGAAAAGGATAAGATCAGCATTGAGACGGAAACAGTACGATCGCAGGAAACACGATGCAGGTCAGAAGGGATTTCATTGCGAGCTTGTCCTGGAGAATAATTCCTCAACAATATACTCCATGTTTGAGTATTAATTCACCGAAAAATTGAACGCACTGATCGCTGCTCATCAAAATATAACTGTAGACTGTATAAAAATTCAAACATTTGACTGCAACTATAAAACAGAGCCGGTTAAATATATTTAATATAATTGATCTATAATTTAACTAAAAATATTTTAGTGTTTAAGATTAATATTTAAATACTATGTGCGCCGTTTTATCGCGCATAAAAATTTATGGATTATAATGAAGAGAAAAGCTTGCCGTACAAAAAAAAAAACAAAAAAAAAAAGAAGAGAGAGACAATAGAATTCTAAAACCGGTAAAAAGGATTCGCAGACAGCTCCGCCATTCCGAAGCGTTTATTTTTAATAACGCGGTAACGGATAAAGCGCGCTTTTTATGCAATCGCGCAGGTAAAAAAATAAAAACGACACACGGTGCGTCGAGGGTGGAAAGGAGCTTTTTGAAATAGCCGGCGATTGTATCGTCAACGTGACACAGGATAGCTTACAACCGGGGGTGACTTTAACTCTCCGCTCGTCGTCACGCCGACGGCGACAAGGAGGGTAGCCTCACCCGGAGAATCGATAATCAAAATAAGGAGCGTGTATATGCGACGCGTCAACGTGATACCGCCACGTGAGTCATCTTGCATCGAACTTAAAATTGCGTCCGTTCCCTCAAAGCGCGCATAATTGACGATACAATGCGATGCGCCTATATATCCGGTGGCGTGCGCATAACGAAGGAGAGTCCACGTTTCGCTCCACGCGTAATTAACTCTTTATAATGGAGAAATTACGGAGCGACATCGCGGGGAGGGCGACTTCGTCCGGTGGCGTGCGACGCACAACGTGAGCGGCGTACAATTAAAGATTTCACTGTCTCCTTAACATTGAAAGTTAACCGTTCGATGCTGCTATCTGTGATAAATTCTAATAATATAAAAAAATAGTTTTACGTATCATATTAAAAAGAAATATACATGGACAGAACAATTTTGCTCAAATGTAGATATGAAAACAATTATGTTGAACCATTAAAAAAAAATTGTATCGAATGTTTAACTTGATTGCTAAAACGTCAAAACTGTTTGCAGCAACATTACCATGCTTGGACGTCCTACATAATTGTTTTGATGGCTCAATATAAAATTAATTTTTTATTTGTATCTAACAAATTTTTAGATACTGCAGTAAAATTGTTCTTTCCTTGCAATGTTGAGAAATAAATAAATTAAATTTGGATCAAAATTTACAAGTTAAATATATGTTAATTTTTTTGTAAAGTCAAAATTTCCAATTTTTGAAATATAACTACTTTCGATGGATTGTCTCTTGATTTACTAATATAATAATATCACTGATTAAATCCCGCAAACAAGCGATTCATGTGTTGTTAAAACGGTACAATTATCAGTTGAATTTAGAGATTACGTTTAATAATAATATTTAAATATCATAAACTTGACATATATCGGCTCTAGAGGGTATGTTAATCGTCTTTTCGATAAAAACGATTTTACAATCCTGTACGCACTCATCGTACAACTGTCACTAAAGTCGAAATAGTTTAAACAGATTACTCGACGGTTTGCCGCGCTTAATTCCTCCGAGGGAAAAAGTAAACCCGCGAAAATCGAGTTATCGAGTCGAATTCGATTTCCGAGCTGCGGAATGGCAGAACGTTTGACACCTCCGTCATTCGGACAAGGCTCGAGGGGCTTTCCTTCCCATCGGAGACCGTTTAAAGTCCAACCCCGACGTGTAAATCGTTCCACGCCGTGGGCGGGATCGCATGTGTGCTGGCTCTGGTCACCCATTGTGAGTCCGTGTGTAAACACAATGGAGGAGGGAGGTCGATCGGGGTGAGAATTTGTGGGTGCAAGTGCGACGGCAGGGAGAAAGGCCCGGTGTGCACAGTGTATATATATATATATATGTGTGTGTGTGTGTCCAAGCTTGTACGTTGTGTGTGTGTACGTGTGTTACGAAACGTTCAACTTCGTCGCCGATATGTCGGCCAAATGAGTGTACAACATCGTTCGGGCGCAGTGATCAATGAGACACCGATCCTTGGCCTACCGCCAAAATCGGGATATTAACCCTTAAACACGTAAGTGGGTCAGAGAGACCCCATATGAAGCTTCGAACGCTTAC
>QKQZ01049574.1:0-23094 GCA_003595255.1 Solenopsis fugax
TTTAAACCAAAAAAACCTGGTTTTTTGGTTTTTTTTAAAAAACCAGGTTTTTACCCAACCCTGATTTTATACAAATTGAATGCAGGCCTTTTGAATAGATAATCGTTTTATTACTCTCGATAATTCGAATATTGAAGCCTATAAATATTTACGTTGTTAATCACGGATTATTAGAAAAATTAGTTTAAAATCAAGTCAAAAATCACTTTAAAATCAGATTAAGAGATAAGCTTTCATTATCTGTCGATATCCACAATCTCGATCTCCGCAATTGCCTATAAAACTGTACATATTTCAATTGGCCAGGGAAAATGCATTTCGAGATAATTAGAATATCCCGATAACGACCAGGTAAATGAAAGCAAAATGAAATATGTACCTGCTCGTCTCAGAGATAGTCGATTTTTTTTGCAACCGCAACGTTAAAACTGCAAATAACGAATTTTTTAATGGCAACGTTAAAACTGCATATGACATCGGAACAATTCACTCTTACTGCTCCCGTCACCGAGTATTGCGTAAACAATACCTCCCACGAATGGAGGTCACCGCATTGCGAGCGCATGGAATTCCTGACGTCACCCCGCGATGCATCCCAGGTATTCCTGCAGCGGTCAACGTGGACATGTGTGCAGAGGCCATAGGTTAAACTCGTCGAACGTCTTAGGGGATGAGAGATTGCGAGGTGGCTTGAGGGAATATTCATCGAGCGACGAACGGGTCACGTCGGTCGGGGTTGCTGGTGCATTTTGAGGGAAACGATCGCTATCCTCTATACAAGATTTAAGAGCCCCGTTATGTCTCTGAGGTCGTTAGTCTATATTCTACGAAAATAAACGGCGCAAGAAACCAACGCGACCACGACGGAACTCTACTACCTCTCATTTGAAATATTAATCTTGCGGCGAAAAGTAGAACGCACGGTGAACGGGGGATAGAGCTCATCGAAGTTGCACAAAGGGGGCGTCTTATGGATATCCAACGACGATATCCATTTCTGTCGAGGAACGCTATCGACACGCGTTTTTCTTTCCTCAACGTTCGTCCGCGAAAATATTCCCGATTAACATCGATAAGAATCATATTACAGTGGATCATTGCGCGCGAAATGTCGTATTATTAAATTTTAGAGAAGTTTCATATTCACAGTGATCTATTTAATATTTTTTTCAAGATAAAACAAGTTGTAAAATTGAGAATTTAGGATAACATTAAGGATCGATTTTTTTCCGTAAAATTCCTAGTACATGAACAAGTGCAAAAAAGCAAACCTGTAAATTTTTATTAATAACATAATTACTTTAAATAAATATTTGTGCTTTTTATAAAAAAATTTATTTTCTACTAAATTATTATCCATATCAAAATAGCAATTTGGGCATTTATTATAAATTAATAATGTGAAAAATATAGAAAAATCAATATTTTTATTGCAAATAAATAATTTAAACATCTTTTATAATAGTGTTATAAATGTTCTAAAGATTTTTTGAGTTATTGAATCCTAATTTAAAATCAGAATTTTTTAATTTTTCTCACGTACTTATTTTCATGAAAATTAAAAACAAATTTTTAATTATTTTTCCATCATATTAGATCTGCCATTTTTTAATTTAAAATTCTGACTTTTGATTTGTAATGAGCGACTCGAAAAATCTCCGGATATAAAGTTTCAAACAAATCAGTGTAATACAAAAATTCTTGGCACAAAGAGTTAAATTTTACCACTAGAAAATATTATATTAAATTGAAGGAAAAATAGCTATTAATATATGAAATTTAATAATCGGGATATGTAATTAAAAATATAATTCTAAATTTAAACAAGTACACTTGAATTCGTGCATTTGTACTCAAAAAAATAGAGTTATTTAAAAAAAAGTTTCTCATTCTGTGAAAAAAATAAAAAAGTATTATTAAACTTTTTCTAACATATGTATTTTATTTATTCCAAAATCAATACAAATCAATGATAAAAATGGCTGATGTAAAAATGATATTTATAATGGCTGATATTTTATTTCATAACATCCGATATTTCGTTCTTCTCTCTACATACCCCGTAATATTTGAGTGCTCCTAGTTTAGTAATATACGCGATGCATTATACAAATCCATACATACGCATATCTACGATAAACACGAAGGAAACACTTTATATTAATTTATAATTTATTATTATAAATAATTTAAGCTTTTACATGATTATTAGTTTGTACAGTAAAACGTAAACGTAAATAAATATCTGTTATGTCAGAGATATTACAGATATTATTAATTAATAAATACGTCGCTTGCATAATTAGTGTCTCATATCGAAATGATCCTCGTATTGCCTAATAGCATTCGCATTAAAAAAATTGATTTGTATTTCACAATATTCACGGTGATAATAGTTGTTTATGGGAATTTTGCGAAGCTACTTCGTCACTCTTTGAAAGTCACACTGAATATTTTTCTGCGCGTTTTCACGATTTAATGTTCGTTAATATTATTCGGCGAAAAGTAGTAATTACTGCAAAAATATTGTTTTATTCGTTTGTTGCGTGATATTGCAAAGGACCGAATCGTAACGCGTGTCCATGTATAAACACGTAAAACGAAATTGGGGGAAATGCGTAGGGGGGAAAACGCACAGGTGAATATGCATTTTCGTTTAAATGCCATTTTGTTGCGGATATATATTTTCGGTGCGAGCCCGTGCTCGTGGCGCGGAACCGAAAAGTTAACTTTATCAACGCAAATGGAGATATTCAGTATGCGAAAAAAAAAAGGATATCGCTAAATCACATTTGTAAAGTTATGTCGTTACAAATGGGCACGGAAAACATTTGTCGATAACCGTCACTCCAATTGTATAATTCATACATATGTATTTACATCGTTAGCAGGAGCACGAAAAACGACAAATATGGACGATGACAAGTGAATTAAACATAACAAATACAAATAAACAATTCGCGCAGAAGCTCTGGCACATTGAGTAACAGTTAACTTGTTAGTACTCGCCTTTTTCTTTTTTATTATAACGGTAGGACGTTACGGCTTAAATCTTTCTGATACGATGTGAATGAAAAATAAAGAGCGCTATATTAATATTAAACGCCATCTAACAACCTGTAAAATAATTTTTCTTGTTTAAGCCACTTTTTAATATTTACATAGTATTTAATTAACCCTTTTTAATTTAAACTCGCTCACCTGCACAAGCACCTAATTATGGCGTCCTAGTTCCAAATATTTCGGGAAATGAATATTAGTTCTGTAAACAAAAGCACACTCGTGCTTTTCAAAGAGAAATACATTCGAAGTACATTACGATTTAATTATCTATTTGTTGCACCCACCCACAACTGAATCAAAGTTTTTCCATCAATTTCGGTCGTTTCGAGAAATGATATTGAAATAAATTAAACGACAGAACCGTCCACATGTGATACCAATGGATTGATTTCGTCGATTTCTAATTCATCCCGATACGACGATCTCGGGGCGTCCGATACTTACGCTGAAAATCAAACGACTTTGTTACGGAGCCCCGATGTTTCGTGCGTGATTTGATGAAAAAGGATTAGACATATAACGTTTCAACGAACGGGCAAATAGCTTCCGGGAATGATGGACTGTGCTATCCTGACGCACATAAACCCCGGGCGCAGTTAGAACAGTCGGAGCCGTTCATTTGTCGTGCGTCTGCATCAAGTATCAGAACCGGCAGGCAGGCAGAGTTTCCACGTTCGGTGACGTGCGTTACAATTTGGCTTAATCCGCCGGCCCAGTAAATCAACGGTGGCTCGACATCGCAGGTTTACGGGTGTGCCTACGTGTCGACCTGATTCGCGTCTATCTAACGAACCTGCCGCACCGTGATCAGCGCAAATTCTATGACCGTGCCCATCGCTAAGAATCATACAGAAATGAAGAAAGAGAGATAGAGAGACAAAGAGGGAAACGGGAAGGAGGGCTTTAGTTCACGGCAAAATTGCATCGAAATCAGACCGGTTTGCCTGGCAAAAGAAATTTTGAGTGGCTGACCTGAATTATGCGAAGAGAAAAATTAATTAAATTGTATAATCTTTTGTTATTATAAAATTTGGTGCGCGGGCGTTAAATTAATATATTTAATTAGAGCTCTCAATTTGATACAATTCAATTAATTCATAGATGGAACGTCGAGATATTTGTTTCCGTCGTTATTCTGAAACTGACATTCGATACGTCAGATGTCATAACTTCTATTTAAAAAATCGTTCGATCAATTAATTCGTAAATATTTACACGTGTCTCTCAACATGGAGGCAGTATGAATCATGATGTACTAATTTTAAATTAATGATTTGATTTTAAACTTTAACGTACATAGAAGCCTTGCATTATAGATCTGAATTAATAGTATGAATTAATAATAACGTTATTATATTAATCATATTGCTAATTAATATATCGTTTACATAAGTGTTACATATATATATACATATATATATATATAACATTTTTACTTTACCTCTTTATTATTTGTATACTATTGTATATTAAATTTTAATATAATATACATCGGATGTTATGAAATTAAATTTTTCTATATGACGCTACACTTCCTATTTTAGTTTCAGTGAATAAATATCATTTATGTTTATCCGAAATTTTTAATAATTTTATAAATACATTTTTTCCGTAGCGAAAAAGATAATTAAAATATTGACACCAAAAATTAATATAAAATATAAAATTTCGGCAAAATTCTCTAATCAATTTGATGAAAATATATAGAAAATAATTGTTTCTAAACTCGCTTGTTCCGCAAATTTTAATAAATTCCAATCGATTATTCTACTGCTTAAAAAGCACGAGACCAGTGGTGGTTATTTAAAAGAATGCGAAACGGTGCAGTTTCGCGATTTCTATTCGTACAAAAGACATTCGGAGGTCGGTCGACCGGTGCGCTCAGTGCAACGGGAGTATTGAGACCTTTTCTCTTCCCCATTCGAGAGTATTTTGGCCCTTTACGGGTAAGGGTCGTAGACGACGACGGCGATCGGGATTCGAGGGCATGCACCAGCCGATGGCATGGCGAACCACCGGGCGTGAAACAAGTGCAGCGCACCGTCTGCGCGGTAATACGTGTGTGCACGTGTATGTGTACGTGTGCACGAGTGCAGCATACGGCCACTGACACTCCTACACACAGATCCACCGCCCTCGTCCTTCGCAAGATACCCTCGTGTGGTGGAGCTCCACGTCTACGGGGCTGTAAATATTTATACCGGCGAACCGTGAGAAAATTCTGAAGCGGTGGTGTGTATGTGCATCGCCGAGTATGTGCGGGTGACGGAAAGGGGGAATGGTTGAGGGAACGATGGTAGAGAGCAGAAAGAAGTGGAAGAAGCGTGCGATACATCGTTTCGCGTGCGCGCGAGCGAGGGTAGGAAAGCTGAGAGCCGAACGAGAAACGGACGATTCTCCTTCTCGGGGAGCCTCGGACCTTGGCCTCCCTCGGGGACGATGAACGAGAGAAAAGGACCCGGCGAAATTCGCGTTGCAATTTAGATGCGAACGCGCGGAAAAGCCGGAGGTGGCACCCTGCGCGAGGCAACGGCAAGTCGCAGCTGCAAACGGCAAATGGCACGTCGAAAATTGACGAGGGTCATTACGGCGTCCTCGTCGCGAAGATTATACGGCGGTGCGCCTCGCGACCTGCCCCGCTTTCAAACATTAACTCGAACACGTACGCGCAAAGTTGACGCACTGCGCAACACACAGCTCGATAAAAGCTCGGGAGAAACGCGAGCGGAGGCACCGGATCGTTGTATGTGACCTTGTTAAACCTTGTTAAACAATAATAATCACGTGTGATCCGCGTTTTCTCAAAATCACAATCCTTTCTTCGAGACTCCGTCGTGTAATCACGAATACCGCACAGAAAGAAAAATTTTAGCTGCCTATAGCTAATCATGGTTTGCTAAGGCTGTATTAGCTGTCGTAACTATAAATTCAACTATACTGAACTACAGCAAAACGATTTGCTGTTGTTCCTAATACATTAGTTAAAGTAGCAAAACATGCATGTCTATCAGAATCACATAAAAATAGTTATCATAGCTACAGAAAAATAGTTATCGGAACTAACCGATATGTCAGTGATACGTAGGTAATACACTTGGTAGCTAATTAATGTAGTTACCTAGATTAACTTTTAGCTACAGAATATATTTTGGATATAGCAAATATCCAAATTTCTGTAGCTAAATTCGTGTATCAGATAGGTAAACTCTTTCAACTAAATATGTATAGGTATCACAGATAAGATATTAGCCGTCCATATATTACGACGTAATTTAGTTACCATACGCAGTTTTTAGCTACGACAGCTACTTTTTTTCCGTGCGAGAATGTCTCAGTCTAAATATTAATTATCGCGCCTTTTGTTCTCGAAAGTACAATAAAGATAAAGATATAAAAAATTACGTCGCAAGTAATATTTCGAATATTTCAGAAGTACTAATTCCTATATAAAACTTATTGATAAAAAAAAATAAATAAAAAAATATTCAGAATGTTTGAGACCACCAATGTACAAACCCTTTTAATGGTTTTTATTGAAAATTGTTATAAATAAATCGGACACGCTCTAGCGAGTGGTGATATTTTCAACTTCCAGTTTCGAACCGAAATGAACTATCCGATATTGAATGTTTTCAACGTAATATGGTACTTTTTATTGCAGATTTGAGAGTTACACGCAAAAAAATAAGAAACTTTTGTTTCAAACATTTTTTTCTAGAAATATCTCCACTAACTTTAAAATGATCTTGAAAGTATGAAAAAATAAACTCGAACTAAAAGGTTAATGGAGGCAATTTCAGAAAAAATGTGAGACAAAAGTTTCTTTTTTTTTTGCATATAATCCGAAACTGCAATAAAAAGTACCATGTTTCCTTTATTTTAAAAGGAATAATTTTACCTGTGGTCTTACGCATATACATTATACGTATATATACTTTCTCGAGTCTAAACATATTTTTACAAATAATGTTTACGATCTTTTACAGTACCATCATTTTTTACGCGAGTTACAGAAATTCCTTTTCTGTATCTAGTTTTCAACTGACATAATTTACAGGCTGCTCTCCCAAAAATCGTGACTCAGCGATTAATTTTCGTCGACGCTACCGTGTTACGGATTGTAACGTCACGCTACGCTGCCGCTGGATTTGACCGGCTGGTATTGGATTACTCGCGTTCTCCTCGCGGGCTTTTAACAGGTGCGACGACGACGACGACGACGAAGCTCATTTGGTGATTCCTTTTGAAGGCGCGACCACTTCCGTTCCTCGGCTCGCCGGTCCCCTTAAGTATTCAGAGACAAGGATAGGGGACCGTCGGGAGGGGTAACCGAGCCAACGAGGAAGATAGAGACGCGGAAAGGTGGCGATGGTGCGCCACGGTAAAAGATGCGTGTTCCGGTGCATGCCCCGTGTGGGACTCTCCCACGGGCCCGCGGAGCCCCTGAACTTGCTTTATATTATCCCGCCGTCGGTTATAAGACGTCCCTCTTATCGTACCGCGAATATCTATGCGGTGCTGGCGATAATTAGGAATTCGTGCTCCGCTAACTCCGCCGTGTGTCGAACTGTGTCGCACGCTCGGGTTTCGCTCGGCGGAAGGCACTAACGAGCGCTCTTTGCAATCGACGATGATGACGGACGCGGCTTCTGATCGTTGAGAGGCCCGCGGGGGAGTGTATATGTAGGTGAGCTTCATGTTTCATTAATTTTTCCACCGGCGGATTTAACGCGATAATATTATATCTCTTGAGAGAAGCCCGTGGTTTAGAAACCGATCGCGCAAACCCATCGCGTGGATAAAAACGAAATTCTCGGGATATAAGTATATATCTTATAGATACATGTAGCGATAAGAAGAAAAACTTGGCAATTTATTTGTGACCCCGTAAAAATCGCTCGTCATCCCCATTGCAAACGCGATGACTCGCTCGATTCTTATCCGCCCGAAGGGGCACTTACTTTACGGCGGACTTTACACACGAGGCAGAGATTTATTAATTAGTCAGCAATTATGCGCACCCGGAAAATTCGATATACGATACGGGGTTTTTTTTTCTGCGGCACGCTCGGCAATGTACGCGCGAGAAACGCGACGTTTTTGCAGAATTATTACATTTTGCAATTATACGATGCGTCATGCACGCTCTCACGTCGATGCAATTTATCGCGAGCGACGCGGAGAGACAGCTTGTGAAACGCGAGTAAATTAAGGCGGAATGGTGAAGCAGACGAGGTGTACGTATATGTAATGCGTTACAAGAAAACTGCAAGTAGCTTCGGTATCTCTCACGGATCACTCGCATAATTTAATTAGACAATTTCGGTGCGGCATCATTATTTTTCTGTGTGAACGATTATCTCTGGCGTCATTCATGTATCACGATACAGCAACCTGAAAATGTTTCAGCTCTCTCGGTAAATAAACTCTTAATGAACATGATGTATGCATATGATAATTTTATTAAAAGTCTCGCAACACACGTACGTTGAAAATATTATAAACGAATAGTTAACTAAATAAATATTTTTAAATTATTTTTTTATCGACGAAAATTAAGAGAAAAATGCCTTAACAACATGAGAGATTGATAATTAATTGTAGATGAATTTGCATATTATAAAATTTCATTACACTAATTCAGAATTTAAAAAAAATTGCATTGTAATTGACAAGCTGCTAGACAAACTTTACAAACATTTTGTAATGTTGATACAAGAAAAGTTCTCCTAAAATAGTAATTTCCTTATCACACAAATAATTTATTATTTATAAATGAGAAGGTTCAAAAATATTGAAAGCATTAAATGATCGTTGCCGGCTGATACTGTGATAACGCCAGGATACATACAGCTGTTATAGATTCAATTATTCAGAATTCAATATCGGATGCTGTATGTAAACGAAAGAAAAATTGTAATATCTTCCATGGTAATTAGAAATCGACGATAAAGGGGTCAATCGTACCAAGCGTCGGCATAACTATCGGACGGTCGACCGTGCACGGTGCATCTTTCGTTCCACGGCCGTTATTCGGCCCGGCGGGACAGGAGTAAACAAACGCTCGCAATAAATGAATGAATAAATTTGCAATATAAATTTCACGCCGGAACCACGCCGGCTGGCCGTGCGGGTGGATGAAAGTGCGAGGAAGACGAGCCAAGAGCAATGGAGAAAGAGAGAAAGAGGAATTACGCGAAAAAGAGAGACGGAGGGTTCCACCGCACCGACAGAATAATTTATTGGCAAGCGTGTCCAGACCTCGGGAACGTTTGTGCATGATTTATTTGCGTATTCGATGTAGCGCCAGTAGCTAGAGGGACACAAGAGAAAGAGAAAGAGAGAGAAAAGGGGGGACGCGACGCGGGAGAACAGGTTGAAAGACGAGAGTAAGGTGAGCGCAGGTGAAACGCGCGGGGGCACTGGTCGCGGGACAAGTTCAGAGAGAGAGAGAGAGAGAGAGAGTCCGCGAGACTCCGTGGATGGGAAGACCGAATGCGGGGTGGGGGAGAGGAGGGTATCCGAGAGTGACTCACTCAGCGAGGACAGGATAAACCGCGTCCACGAGGTTTCAGAGGAAGTGACGTGGCTTCTGTCGAGAGAGAACAACTCCCTCTCGTCATTTGTCTCCTTCTCTCGTCTTCGTGCCGTTCCTTTTGTTGTTCCCGCGCGCGTGTATATGGCCTGAACCCGGCTGAACCGGAGAAGGCCCACTACCGAAGGCATCCAAGAAAGGGAGACGGGAAAGCGGAGAAGGGGTGACCGGAGCAAGACGGGCAGGGAGGATCTGGAGACAATAATGGTAAAGGAGCCGTGACCTTTGACTCCAGTGTCTTGTACATGATGCGCTTTGTCGGACGCGTTCGTAATACCCGGGGTCCTCTTCCTCCCGACTCCTTTATTATCCCCCTTCCGTCGCGTTACCCTATATTGTGAAGATGAGAAAATGAGGGTGGCATCCCCCCCCCGCCGTCGAAGATCCTTCGCGAGCAAATGCTAGCTTATGAAAGATTAACAGTTCAGAAAAAGTATTCAGAATCTATTAGTAAATAAATTACTTTTCCCCTCTAGTCCAGTGCTCGCAACGAAATGCACATTTCGGCCCGATTTCTGAGGCGACGTCTTATACTATCATGTTCCCACTACTGGGGCTCGAATGACTAAGCCGACAATCGCACGTGAAGTGCTGTAGCTTGTTAAAGTATCTATCGAAATAATTTATTTTCATATCTATATTAAACATTAAATTTTCTATTATTAATGTGTTCTTTGTAATAATATAATTGTAACAATATATAATAATTATAGAATTTTAACTACAACTTTCCATAATCATTCATGAAGTATTATTATTGATGCGTTTTTTTAAAGTGATTTCCTCAGTAGGCGTATTCCACTAAAAAAGAAGATAAGCAAATATGACTCGGTAAGAAAGCAAAATTCTATTTCTCTTCTATATTGCAAAATCCCAGCAAGCACAAAATTACAGCTATATCAATGTTAGTTATGATTTTCCAATCAACAATGTAACTGTTATATAACACACTCGTAATAAACAATTATATTTTGCAATATAGAATTTTGTACAATTATTTTTCCTCCGGAAGTTCTTTGCAACATTTGAATGCTTAAAGTGACCCACTATTTTACTTGTATTTGCAATTAAAAACTAAATATCTTCAGAAGAGAGTGAATTATTTACTACTAGTTATTAAATGCATCACATATTCAATATAGAACGCTGTGATTAAAAATTTTAATTATCTCATCATGTGCGGCACGTGCCGGATTGTTGTATAAATATAATCATGTTCTCCGACTTATATGTCTGAGTAACGAAATATCAGATGACATTTTTATTAGAGAACTCCCAGTCAGAAACGTATTTTAAAATATACAGGTATACATGACACGTGTCACATGTATCCGTATTTTTTAAAACACGCTTCTGACCGAGAAGTCTAATTTCAATGAATGCTTCAATAATAGTTTGGCGGAAGAGGTACCTAGCATATTTTTGAGATGCGGACGTCCTTGAGCGCTTCACGCGTTGCCTCAGAAATCGGCCCGAAATAAATTTCGTTGCGAGCACTGCTCTAGTCAATCAGAATTATATAGCACAAAAAGAATGCAAAGATACACAAACAGAAGTTCCAAAAAAAAAACCTTCATTGATGTCTTAATCAAGAGTGTCAAATGATTGATTACACAATTTCTCGACACAGATATTTATGTCCAATCGATATATTCATACGTCGAAAATAGTACAATCTTTGAGATATTCTTTTCTTCTAACTTCCCGCGCTTGTGAAATTTACAAAGATTCTTGGAGAGAATTTTCGAGAATTTTTAACGAAACCTTTATCGATTGAAATCATCCGGATAATATTTAAGACCGAAATGAAGCATCGAGGGAAGCGCAAAATTAGCCTGATTAGTTCATCATCTAACGTTTCCACGTTCGGTATTCATAGGCGCACCCTTAAGCGACAGTTGTATGGATGGTCTCGACGTGATTAGTGCGTGTATTGGCAAGCACGCGGATTGTACGTCTACATACGCGTGTCTCGTGGCTATATGTATACCGTCAAGAAGACGGGAGATCAACGGCAGCCGAAACTGCCGTAGCCGTCCGTGGGTTGGGCGGACGTAATAGCGCCTCAAACACCGTACTCGCGCCGCTGATGAATGGCTGGCTAGGACGGACGTGTGGGGTTGGAAGGTTGTCGGCGAAGAGGATCCGGAGCGAACGTGTGGAGAGGTAGCACCGTCGCCACCACCGCCGTACTCCCGCACTCCCGCACTCCCTGTTTGTATTCGCGCAGCGTGCGGTAGCGAATTTCGAAGCCGGGGCGCGGATGCTTCCAGCGGTTTCCTCAGAAACCGGAATTCCCGACGGCCCGGCGGCGCTGGACGAGACGGATGGTGGAGATCCAAGGGTGAGATCCGGTCGACGAAAACACGCTAGGGCTAATTAACGCTCGGGCGCTACGTGAGCCCCGGTCGAATTGCGGATTATTTGAAGAGGGGCCTGCGAGCCCGCGCCTCCGCTACGAGTGTGTATGTACATGCGTATGTTTCGCAGGCTTGATCGATGGTGGTCAGAGATGCCAGAATAATGCGAGTATAATACGGCTTTTACCATTAGCCGATTAATTAAAATTATTGCTGTAAAGATTTGTGCAAAAAAAAAAGGAATTTAACTGACGTGAATTCGACGTTAATTTTTTTTTTAGCGCAAATTGAATAAGTTTGAATTTATAAATATCTTTACTTCTCTAAAAAAAAAAAATAAATAAATAAAAAATAAAAATAAAATTCACTCGAAGTTTGATGAAAAAGATTTTGCGCTACACATTTTATTCCCCGAATCTCGATTCCGCGGGATATCCTATTCTTTTAATCTTTTTGTTATTATTCGCTAGTATCGACACTTCGACATTTTTATTAAAGGTGTAACGCTTTTTTATTTGATTAGCGAGAGCTCTCAATTAGCAGGGATCATATCGAAGATACATCGCGTACAAATATTGAAAGTACGTCAAAACGAAAGATTGACTTGCTCATACGCGAATCGTTCGGGCACTAAAGCGAAATAGGTGAAGTATTCAGCGAGTTTGATGGATTTCAATTTCCGCTCGGATACACGCGCAGCCCGGAATTATACACGAAACGTCATGAGAAAAATACATTACATACGTCAATACGTAGATTTTTACGTACTTTCCGAGCTACGAAATATTTTCGTCTTTCTGGAAACTTGATAATTGATTTAAATCGATCGAGCTAGATCAGAAGTATCTGAACACTTTGTCGAGCGCCTCAGCGATGCATTCTTGCACACAGAACCACACACAAAGAAAGAACGGTTTTGCTGAAATATTTAAAAATTTAACTTTATACTGAAAACAAATTGTTAGACCGACAAAATAATTATGTAGGACTCTCTCAAAGCTGGCTGCTAGAACATATTAACATTTTTTGCAACGTGGCTCGTCATAAGCTATTCCGAATCATGAGCAATGTTGCAAAAAGTTTTAATATTTTGGCAGCCAGCTTGAAAGAGTTCTACGTGGAAAGAGCAATTTTGCTGAAATACAGATCTGAAAATAATTATGTTGAGCCATTTAAAAAATGTTATCGGGCGTTTAACTTGTTTGCTAGAATATCAAAACTGTTTGCAGCAACATTATGCTTGGACGTCCTACATAGTTTTGATGGCCCAGCGTAAAATTATTTTCTCAATCAAATTAAATTTTAAGATACTTTAGTAAAACCATTCTTTCTGTGTTTAATCGATCGGTACAAATATAAAATCGAATCGTCACGTTGTTATTCGCCTGAAATGAATCTACTGAAACAGTCGGAACTTTAAATTGCTTATTGTTCATAAAAAAAATGTGAGAATATTCGAAAGACCGGATGTTAATAACGCAATTTGGATAATTGTTAGATCATAATTTGAAATTACGTTTAGATTGCCCATAATCGACTGCAACGAGTTAAACCGTTAAAGTCAAACCGTATCTATCCTGTGACTTGATTCATCCTGGCTTAGCCTAACCAACCAACTATGATATTATACCAGTGATTAGAGGCTTGATTATAGGCATCAGCCCGATTCATCGAGCTGATGCATCGCTCTCGCACAGAAATATTTTCGCGTGAAACGGACACCGTAAATTTATGAATATCATAATTTACTTCGGATTGATCGGGTCGACGATTTGTATCTGAAATGCTCGGTTAATTTAGTAAAATTACGATATCCATGAATATATTATTTTTGCAATCGGCTTTAACGTTGCGTACGTTGAATTTTCCATATCACTGACGATGATCGAATCGTCGGGACGTCAAAGCGCACTTTCCGGCGTATTTCGATGCTTTTCGCGAATAATGGGGCAATCACCTATATGTGATAAACGTCATTACGACACGCGATTCCATTATGCTTGCGGACGCCGCCGTCCATTTTCTCCGTTATCAATAGTTACTACCGACCTGCGTTTCGTTTCTTTCGATCGGCAGGCAAAGAGCCACCACCGATCGAAGAAGGTGCCATGCCGCCGCGCTATTTGCAAAATAGTACCGTGTGTCGTAAAAATATATTATCATATAAATAGCGAAGGGCGGCAACTAGTAAACGCGCCGCGCGGAACCGCCCCTATTGTTTCCATCTCCATCAAACGCCGTAATGTCGAGAACATTTTATGGCTCACGTCCTGATTTCTTTTTTTTTCATTCCTGTCTGGAATCCCGAGAAAAAAATTTGCGGTTATGTGCAGGAAATATCATCGCGTATCCAGAAAGGCTCTTTCATTCGTATCTCTTGTGAAACACATAACTTTCACATATAAGGTAAAACTAATTTCAACAGGTCTGGAAAATTCTAGAAAAGATCAAAAACAAGGAGGAAAAGAGAGAAAGAAGAAGAATAACAGAGAGTGACAAGAATGAGGGGAAGAGATCAGAAAGAAAAAAAGATTTTTGATAAATTGCTGTGTATTTTTATTAAATTCCTAAAATTGAATTTATGTTGAAACAAAATTCACGAGCGAAATAAATCGAATGACAGATACAGCTTTTCCCTCCGGATATCTTCCCTTAAAAATAAATATCGAAAGACAAATTATTCCGTTATTATCGACGCTCCAATATCGAAGCCCTTCTGCTTCTCGATGTCCACGCCAGATGTTTATCACCGGTAAAAAAAAAAACGATCTGTATTTCTGGCATATCCTCCGCGAATGTCTCTCCCGTTGTTTCTTTCAAATTATTATTCGCACTTATGTGCATGTTGTTTCGCACGCGTGTACACGTTTGCCTGGCAAAGCCTTTGATATTCAACGCTTCAAATCAAATAAAAACGTCCCGCCTGCTATGGCGGGCTTTGTAAGGCAACGTTATGTGTTCTCGACGCGAAAATTTGAATAATACGTGTCTTGCACGTATTTTTCAAGGAAGAAACCCGTTGTGAACTAGAGGCCGATTTTTCGGCTAGTTATTTCGTTCTCTCTCTCCCCCTCTCTTTGTGAAAAGGTGGCAGCAGTTATTTGTTTCACATGTAAAAAAGGCTGGATTATTTGCATAGCGAGTCTCTTTTAAACGTAATCTTACATCGCGTCGTCCTTTATATAAAGTCAGATATGGTTGCGGGCTTTTCTCTCGAGCATTCTTTTCAGCGTAATGTTTCCAAAATTCCTGTACGAGAAAAGACGAAGCACTGACTTCTAAAGTGAAATTTCCGCTAGCTAGTTGCAAATAAAATTTACCACAATATTTTTATCCTCTTTCCCCTTTGATTCTTGTTAGTCGGAATATGTCATGCCAGAAATTAAATAGTACTTATACAAAACGACACCGACTTTTTCGACTTTGCGATTGTCCAGGCACTTTAAAAATATTTGAAGGGAAATTCGATGGCAAGTATATACATATATATGCGCAATAAATGTTTATTAGATACAACAAGATGTTTATTAAATCCAACAAAAACATGGCGTAGACAGAACTTCATAAAAAGTCCATTGTCAGTTCACATTGAAGATAATTTTATCTGTTTAAGACTAACTAAGCGCAAGTGTAATTTTTTCATAATTTTAATTCATGAAATTCCAAGTGATTCTGAAATATAATGATTTAATATAAAAACAAAGACTATAGTTAACTCTACGTTATGCGATGAGAATCTGATGAGAAGATCTTGTAGTACTCATTTTATTTTATACACACGCTTACATGCTTGAAATCTGGCTGCAAGATAAACTTTATTAAAATTGAAAACTCTCTCTCTCTCTCTCTTTCTCTCTTGTATGTCGGAGAGAAAGCATAATAGAGAGATCAGAAGTTATGAAGTCAAACAAACTTATGTGAGCGAATTATTTACCTAAAATTTGGTGCATCAAATATATACCCTTCATACGCGAACTTTATTAACGGAGAACACTCTTCCACGGTCCGTCTCTTCCAGGGCTCGCCCTCTGCCCGAGAGAAAAGCCTTTCATCGAAAATCCGGAGTTTGAAACGCCGAAAACTATGTCGGGCGATGTAATAGAAAAAAAAAGTGCTATTTATTGGAATATTATACTTTGTGACAGTTTTGTAGCGCGAGAGGAATAGGGAATTCGCCGATGTGCACGCGGATATACCTAAGGATCTTTCGCCGGGAAGTCCACTTGAGAACTTTTCGTATCTCGAGAGTGTTGACCTGCGCATCGAGCAGGACCCCAGGACAGGACGTCGCGCGTGTAACGTATCGAAGTGTATCATCCGGCGTCTCTCTGTCGAAGCGGGCGGCGACGATGAGAGTTCAATGCTTCGCGTCGCGAGCGTGTCATTATTTAGAATTAACGTGTACCGTCGCGGTCGGTTTCCCATCGGTTTCGTCCATCCGGTGATCGCTCGACGACGATGACGACGGCGGCGGGAGTGACGCGGAAATTTCCGAGTGGAGCGCCATAACTGAGATAAGTTACGAGGAGCAACGTCTCCCCGGCATCCAAGCGAAATGACGGCGAAATGCGCGCGCGGTCGCGCGGCGGTGGTGTAGCTTGCTGGGCTGGAAACAAGAGGGAGAGAGAGAGAGAGAAAACGAAAAAACTTTAAATCCATGTAAGAAGGAAGAAAGAGTGTCGTCGACGCTTATCCCGGAGATAAATGATTTCATGCTCAGCTTACGACGCGTCATCGTCGGTGTCCTCGTTTCTGTCTTCCTCTTTTTCTCTTCGTCCTTCGACCAGCCATTTCACCCAACCCCGCCATTCACGACAGAGAAAGAGATAGAAAAAAAAGGCGGCGCTTAAGACGGTGTAATGCACGCGCCTCTCTAAAGTAGGATGCTGTTTCTTCCTTTTCGCGCTTTAGACGCGCTGACCGTACTGGCAGGCGATAAAACGAGAGCGGAAGTGATTTCGCACTCGGTGGCAGAAAATCAACAGCTGATAATTCCCGATGATAAGTTTGTGCTTGCGCGCGAGTGACATAGTTGTCTGGAAATTTCGTGGTGCGATATTCCGATGATCGATCGCTCAAAGTTAGCGGCTGGGCTGACGCTGATACCGGCTAAAACTGCCGCTCGACCGTATCGGCGCAAGTTTTAGGTTTGAATTATGGTAAAACACAGCGAAGCTTATAATTAAGATACTTAAATTTCATCTGTTATTACAGATTAAAGTTTCTTCAACATTCGAGGTTTCTTCAAGGATGTATGTGTCATATCTTAAAGCATTAATATAAAAATATAAAAATTTCACAGATTGTTCTATTATTATATAATACGTTTAAGCATCTGTGTATATTAAAAATGAGCTAGTAGATAATGAGTTGATTAAGCATGCATTAATCAGTGATTCAAATCAAATATTAATTTTATAATACTAAATAGAGTTAAATTCTTAAGAAAAAAATATTGTTTCTTAATCATTTGTGGAAGTTAATTTATGTTAAGTTAAATATTAATTTTATATATATAGTATAATGGCACATATTATATTAAGAATTATAATTTTTAAAAATTGTCATTTCTTAAATAGAAGTTTATATCATTTTTAGTAATAAAACAATTATTTTACATAAATAATATTTTATTTATGAGTTATAAATACTGCTTGATTGATGATTTTTGGTTTACGATCAAAATCTAGGAACGTATTAATTATTTTGATCGCTGCTATAATTTTTGTTACACTTGTATGTTACAGATTTACAGGATCTGAGAAGAAGAGGAGATCTGGGAGAAGCATCTGGCTCCGGCGGAGCAACCTTGGGGTAAATATTTCTTATTTATATAAAATTAAGTCTTTTTTATTCGATTTTGTCTCAATAAATTAAAAAAACACTTAAAGAAAGAAGAATCATACACAATTATATAGAAATTGAATTTTGTGAAAGTATTTTTCAGATATGATTAAATTACTGAATATCTAATTGAAAGTTAAATTTTGAAAGTTTGATGTGCCTGTCAGAATTACCTTTTGAAATATTAATTATTTTGAGCGCAGTTTTAATTTTTAAATCTTATGTTTGTGTGTTACAGTCAATCATCGTAGTTTCGTAGCTGATTAACTCCGCTCGTTATGCATCGGGTCGGTGAGTCAGAAATCAATTTTCGTATTATATTTTATGCTTTGCAAATGTTCTGCGTCCTGCGCAAGATCAAAAGAAAATTACACTATTAATCTCTCAACACATAGTCAAAATACGCGATCTCCGTGATCTCCGGACAGCTGCTCACGAAGTTAGCGCAACAAGGGAACCAATCGGCATCGCGGAAAATAATATCTTCGATATTATTCGATATTTTAGAAAGGATAATGATGATAGGAATAGAACTAATAATATTCAAAAATTTGGATCTATTTACTTGTTTAATGTCTATTTCCAACGCAGATTAACTTTAATCTTAGTTTAACTTACTCCTTATCTTTCTTTAGTTCTAAAGATTGAAAAAAAATAAAGAGTAAGTTAAACTGAGATCAAAGTTAATCTACATTGATGGAAATGGACATAAGTCATTTACCTAAAACTGCAACCTAAAATATGGTTATACATTGCATAAGATAAGATGCACATTATAAGTCAACTTGTTTGTCAGCTGGTTTCAAAATTTGGGTATTTACGATTAAAATGTTTTGTCATTTAGAAAAAAAAAGAATAAACCTAAAAAAACCTGTAGTTTTTAAATTTCACTCAAAAACATTTAGCTAATGTACTTGTTACAGCATCCGTAACATTCTTAATGTACTCTCTACGTAATAAGGGAATCCGTTAAGGAAAACCCTAGCATGTTAAAAAAAAAAAGAACGTATGTCTCTTCCGTCTATATACTCTAACGATTATTCTAACAATAAATATATCGGAGATATCTATATAAATTTCGATGCATGGCGCGTTTTATTATGTAAAAAGTATATACTCCAATGAAGCGTCCTATAGATCTTCAACGTAATAGGAGGGAAGACGGGAAGAAAATGTCGGGGATTTTAATATTTCGTGCGCTTGAATCGCCAATACCGTCCCGCGTAACACGATCCGATGGATTCGACATGAATGTATTATCAAGCCATTCCCGCGCTGTCTAGATAGAACGGCCGGCGTTCCTTAAAAATGTATCCGCCGGCCATTGACGTCAAACGCTGAACGAGATCGCAGGTAGTGCCACGCCCGATAAGTCACCGGGAACGGATCTTGTTCTCTTGGTTCCGCAATAAGAAACGGGAGGAGAGCGAGTATCCGGTACGTGACGGTCGGGACGGGGGCAGAGAGAGAGAGAGAGAGAGAGAGAGAAAGAGAGGAGAGAGGGAGGGAGCACGAGAGAATAACCCGATTGTCCTGATGACTTGACGTCACGCGTAATAGATAACAACCAGAATACACGAAACGCGCGCAGGTACGTGAATTACAGTAATCACACTGCACGTGAGAGACGACAAAAATAAAATTCCGACGCAAACGAGTGAAATGTTATCATCGAGCAACTATTTATACGTATCTCGCGAGACGTCAGGACGTCTGATTAATTGGCTGCTTCAGTAGATCTATTATTGTGAGTTTATGGTTAATATTGCCGAAGAAAAAAAAAAAGAGATATGATTTATCGTTGAGGTCGCTTGAACAATGACGTACGCCCACGTTGATCGCACATCGCGCTTTTATATTTGTCCGTACGGCCGATGTTGCACTCTAACGAGTAGATAACCGTAGTATACTCCGGTACACTTACACCGCACGATATATTCATCGGTATGCAAAATCGCGCTCGATATTCCGCCTGACGTATAAAGCGCGTGATCAATATGCGAGAATATTTTTCGCTTTACATCTCCCTTACTGCCTTTATTTCGACATCGCGCCGGCAACCGCATCCGCGAATCGATCTGCGCGCCGCAGAAAATTCGAGGAGCGGAACGCGAATTTCCAATCGACGACGGCGACGTTCCCTTATTGTCGGGCCGCATTTCCATATTTCAGCGTCTTACACAATACCACGGCGATGCGCGAGGATTTTTACATCCCTCAATGGAGCACGATGCGAGAAATTATGGAAGCGTCGCGCTGACAGAGATTCGAATCACGCCGCTAATTTTATCGCGCTTCTCTCTGTTAAATAAAATTAACATTTATGAACATACGGCTTTTCGCAGATTAGATTCCTTTTCGTTCTCTTTTTAAGCTCCCTCTCCTTCGCCACGCTCTGGCAAACGCCGCTGGATCGTATTATAGTAATGAGCAAATTTGATTATAATGTATCCTATCGATCGATTTTCCATTTATGAACCGTAGTACACGTAGTATTACATTTTATGAGAGATATACGTAAAACAGGGCGTGAAAAGTTGTAACTGCTGCAACTCCAATATAAGTCATTTATTGCTACGTAACGTTGCGGTTATTAATCATTGTTACGTATCGATTTCAAATCAAAGTTAAATAACGCATACGCTATTTTGAAGTAACATACATTGTTGTAATGCTCATCATTTTCAAGATATTGACAGGGTGTCCCGAAATGTAGAACTAAAAAAAAATACTACAGCAAGAAAGTTCTCGAAAATTTAAGTAAAACAGCTTTTTGTAAGTTTTCATTTCAGCAGTAGTTTTTGAGACACCTACCGCATATCCCAAAAATAGCATACAGAATTAAAAAAGAATTCAGGTTTGTCATCAGTTCTGAATTCATTTTGAGACGTAAAAAGAATTCTTTTTGCATCTCAAAATGAACTCGGAGTTGATGACATAAATCTGAATTTTTTTAAATTCTTTTTGAATTCTCTGTGCTATCTGGGACGCGACTGTATCTAAACGTTTGATCGATCAGCTTTAAATCCTTATATCTAAAAAAAAATTGTTTGAAATAAAAATGTACAGCCGCTATCAGTAATGTATAATACAAAAAGTTATATTTTGTCCACTACACTAAAAAAAATATATTTTTTTAAAATTATTAAATATTATTTAATAATTTTGAACCAGACAAAGTGTTTTTTAATAAATATTTTGGATGCTGAAACGAGGCCGCAGCCAATTTTCACTAACACGTTTCTGAAATAATTGAGGTTTAATGTGCAGAAAAGGTTTTTTGCAATATTTGAATTTGTTTTAAAAAAGGTTAACGTTATTTTGAAATTCTGATTAGAAGTTACGAACGTGTCGTTCCCCGTAAAATGTATTTTTTTTTTATACATCTTAATTGTTAGGCATGATTATAAAGGGTTTAAATACAAAGTTTTGCTAAGATGAGCTTTTTACAAGAGAGCATTAAAAAAATGACATGACTGAACAATTTTATTTACGTATTCGTAAAGCGTCTAAAGGGCGATCTAATATTTTAGAAACATCTTTCAAACATCTTTTCCTTCCGTCCAGCCTCTCGTTTATCTCCGCAATGTTTCTCGATTCAGCATCGCATTAATTCTCTCTATCTCTTTTTCCCTTCCTCCCGTTTGCGGAGGTTATATTAATTTTCTCCCTGTCCCTCGGCAAACTCGCTGTACTAATTTTCATAGCTCCAGCGCAACGTAATACCGCCAGACACATCGTCTCTTTACGCCGCGTTACATCGCGAAATGCCACCGCTCGAGCGAGCGAGCGACGCGACGCGATGCGCCGGGCAAAGACGCACGGGAGACGACGAGAGGTCTTCCTCGGGAGTTTCTGAAAAAGGATCCCCGAAGCCCGCCGCTACGCTGAAAGGCAATGTTATTAGCACGACGCACGTCGTCGTCATTTCCGCAAAAAGCGAGGTGGGCGAGGCGAGACGGAGAGCCCGGCTGAACAATCACAGTCCCACGCTCCTTACACACTCATTCGCGCGGCCGGCTCTCCCAAGAGCTCGTCCGTTTCGTTCACATCCTGCTATTCACAAGGCGTCTATTTCTTCGCTCTTCTTCCTTTTTTTTTCTTACTTCTCTCCTTTTTTTTATTTCGTCTCGTCTCTCTGTCTCTCTTCTCTCTCTCTCTCTCTCTGCCATACGATTTAATCGACTTCCTCGACAGGTCGTACACGGTGACGGCGGTGAACCGCGACTCTAGCAATTTGTAATGAATTTAATGAACGAATCGAGCGTCGTCATCGTCGTCGTCGTCACGGTCGCGTTGTGTCGGTGTGTCGCGCTCGTAGGTCCGTTTCGTCGCCGGAAGTGCCGAAGACGGATCGGGAATCCTTACCCGGTTGCATCATCGTAAAGCACGTTTTACAGATGCCGAATGAAATCGCCGAGAGCTAATCCTCTCTCCGCCGCGATATATGTACCCGTTTCCGTCATAGTCGCCGCCGATAGTCCGACATTTTTCGCACCACGGACGGCAAATGTATGAGGTGTCGCAGTAGTCATGCGTTACCTTCTCTCGCCTGCTCTGCTGGTTCCTTTACGGAGTTGAGAGTTGCTTTCTGTATATATATGTATATATATATATATATATATATATATATAGCATGATGAATAGCTGCGAAGCAACGTTTCAAATTGAACGGTGTAGATGATGTACACATATCNAAACTTCTAGCGAGAGAGAAACAAAGTCCTCTCTGCAAATAAACAGTGAAAGGGAGGGCAGATTACAACTTTGGAAATTAATTAGGATTATATAAAAGGGAAGGCAGAAAAAAAAGTGTACGCTTGTCCCATAAAATTAAACGCTGACATCTCGGATTTGATATCGGCGATATCGGGCAACGGAAGTGGAGACCGCTGGTTCCGAACTTTCATCGAAAATGTCGAAAGCACATTTCGACGTCTCGAATTTCTGTTCTATTTCATGTCATCTCCTATACCCTTGCGTCGTCTTATTGCGCTTCTTGCCTATTTGCCTTTTATTTCAACGACATTGTTGTAAAGAACCTTAGAGCACGTACGAGAACCGCATCTCTCCTACCGTTCTTCTCTATCCAATTTTCGATGTTTCATTCTGCCGCAACGGGCGCATCTTTTACTTTGATTTCCAGCAACGTAGGAAGTGCGTCGGGTCACGTCCGATACAGCATGTACGTCCACGTAATACGTCATTCTGTCGATACGAATTCTCCCCCCC